>VXBI01002280.1:46816-148328 GCA_013397375.1 Toxostoma redivivum | reverse complement strand
AAAAAGAAAAAGAATTGTTATATTTACCAGCCCAAAATATAATTATTTTAACTCTTTTCACATGCTTGGAAGTTCATACACGTTTCCCAGCCTCAGCAAAACAAATGTAATCTATCCAAGCTAGCATATACTGAACTTGAAGAAAATTCTAAATTTCACATAAAAAATTAAGGAGGAGGGGAAGACAATTAATTTCAAAATAGGCTTATGAAAACATTCAAACAATAAGGAAAAAAAAAAGCTGTGTAGAGATTTTTAACTTACCACAACAGTAAAGTACACCGTAAAGAAAAATGATAAACTACTTGTGTAGCCAAGAAAGCCTGTAAAATAACAGTAAAAATAAAAGAGAATTTATAAGGAAAGTGATCCTAATGTACAGCTAAAGCTTTACATTTTAGGCATGTTTTCTATTACAGTGCTTGGTATCTGGGGCTTAGGACTCAGAATAACAACATTCCAACTGCCTGTCACAGATCATTTATGTAGTTTTGTAGGGCAGAATTAGAACTGGCTTACCACTAATGGCATGCTGTAAGTAAATGCAGCTCTTTAATGTTCTGCTGTAAAGATTTTATTTTAGTATTGCAGACAAAATACTACTGCAACCCAAGTAATAGGTTAACTAGGCAGGGCTGGAAGGCAGAACACACTACAACAACTTAAGTAATCACCACCACCAGCAGCCCCCCGCCAGTTTAAATAAATAAATAACCCATTAAGGTTTTAAAGTCTTCAACTGTAATTGCTACTAAAGTAGAATAATATTCGTTTCTCTCCTTTAATTACTCACCAATTTTAGGAAGAAGGGCAAGAGGAAAAACAATGCAGACTGAAGTAAGCAGCAGCAGCAGTCTCCCATCAAGGTACCAAGACCTGTTGGAAAATTGATTTAGGATTGATCCAAAGCTCAGGACTCTTAAAAATATTTAATTTAGAACTGTGATCTTAGACAAAGCAACCACTAGGAAAAGAAAAAAATAATTTCCTGTCTTAAATGCAGTTTACATGAATTTGTACTCTTAGTTTCTACACTGACATAAAACAGAGCTCCCAGATAATGATGGAGGAGAGCATCATTCTGTAAGAAAACAGCACTGCAAGCAATGTTCCACAGGCAATAAGTGTCTGCATGGATCAGGGGTCTGATGTGTGACAATTAATATTTCTCATCAGCACAATATGCAAATCCCTGCCTTGATTCACAGCAATGGTCAGAGGGAAGGGTATTTCATACTCTACAGATTTCCTGCAGAAGTACCTACATAGCACAGTGTGTGTTTAAAACTGGGTTACAAAGAGCTGCATATTTACACACCAGAAGAAACAGCAACATCAATTCCCACTCATTGCTGAGCTTCCCTTCCTTGCATACATCCATGAAAGACGTAAAGTCCAGAAGGGATAAAACATTATGCTGATGAAATCTGGTAGAATGTTTATACATAAAACCACATGTATTAAAAAAGCATTGTAGAGGCACACGAAGTCCTCACACATTTAAAATCTATTTGAAGCATCAAAATCCCATCTCTGAAGTAAGGAAAGCACAGATGGATAAGTTGTTAAGTAACAGAAACATCTTGAGGGTAGCTGCCCCAACTTGGCAATAACCATATCCTGTACTGATAAACATCTTGCACATCAGCCTCCAACTTTACCACCAATAAACACCTTGACTTTTGACCTTCCAGTTTATTTAGTCCAGGATATGGTTAGCACCTAATAAACAGGCAGCACCTCAAGTTATCATGAGGGAAGTACCATAACACCTGTGTTAAAAAAGAATTATCATACAGGTTTAATAACTACTGCTATACATCATGGACAGCCACTTGTGTCACTTGTTTCAAAAGAAGATGTAATCTAAGTGAACACAGAAATTTCAAGGTTGAGGGCATCTTCACTGTATCAAACCCAAAGCAACCATTAGGTGACAATGTCTATATTAAAAACAAGTCAAAATCATCTTTAAAAAGTGTATTATTAGCTATGTCTGCTACTGCTACAGTGAAGAAGCAGCTTTGCCAAGATCAGCTTCTTGCTGTAGCATTTACTCTTCAGGTTGTTATTATTTAGCATTCATATATTTTTAAACTTTCTCTTTCTTTCCAGACTGGTGGATGTTCAGATTAGGAGGAACAGCATCATGGCAGAGAACATAAGGATAATGCACTATGTGTAGATGTGGGATCTCTGTTTAAATCTCCTGATTCTAAACACACAGCAAGCCCACAGCTGCCACCGAGGTTCACAAGCTCAGCAGAACAGACAGAAAATTATTTTGGTTACTTTATACTACATGAAAAAATGTTTCTGGGTGAGAGAGGGAACAGAGAGGAAAACAGCAGTGAGGAAATGAAGGAGAAAAAGTAATTTTGCACACTGCTTCATTTTGGAATACCAATTCTTATACTTAAAAACACCTCAAAAAAACTGCACAGTGGACTGGTTATTGAAAAATGTGTCCATTATCTCCCCAAAGTACTATTGTAAAAATACACTTATTTTCCAAAGGCAGAATAAATAGTGCCTTTAAAATCAATCTGATGTGTAAACTTAATCCTATATGATAAAAGCATTCAAAATATGAAATACAGATTATAAATCCTTGACTCTGCTGAAAAAGCTTTGGCATGCAGATGTTTCTCCTCCCTCCCCCATATTTTAACTAAAAGCAGACATTATAAATCGCTTTAATTTCATTCCTGAATTCAACAGAACAAGATATTCACATGTTCTAAATTAGGATCTTACTCTCAGTTCATATCAATTATACAACACACAAGCAAGACAACTTAATTGCTTCAATCACATCCTCTGACAGGATCATTAAATGTTAACAGAGGGCTCACAAATGACAACTTTTTAACACAATCCTCATTTGAAACTATGTTCATGTCATCAAAACTATGTGGAATTCTTGTTATGCAGACAGAAACATCTCCACTCAATATTAATAAGTGTTCATATTGTACAGTTTTGTTTTTTAGAAAGACATGAGGATGGTGTTAGACTGGCTCTGAGCCTTTCAAACACACACACACACCTGCTAACCTCGATCTATAAAAATAATTTAATGCACAGAACATTCTTTAAATGGCTTTTCCAAATGTACAGCTCAGGAGGGTTTATTCATATAAAATACTTTCACAGATAGTTTAACTGACACTTTTGATACATCCTAACTACAGTTAAGATAAGTTCTGCACCAAATGAAAGCGTATCAGATGCTATAATAACTTAACAAAAGCAGAACAGCTGTGTAATCCCACCTGGAAACAAGTGGTCCAGGTAAAGAAGTTGTATCCAACTATTCAATATTTATGCCCTTTGCATAATTAAGTTGCTTCTTAGGCTTGGTATTTGATTACCTATTTTTGTTGAACAATTTCCTACAATTTAAATTGTCTGCTAGTAAAAATGTACACTTAACATCTGCAAAAAAATACACAGAAACAAAAGATTATGATATACCACGGCCATTATTATGGCAAAAGAAATTAAATATGGATGTGGATACGCATATGTGCATGTTCCTGGAATACTGCTTGACCACTGTACTTGAACAATTTGCTTGGACAAATACTAGAGGAGAGAAACTGTGTTAAATAAACATTGATTGATGCAAGAACCCCAATTTACAGAAAATGGATGAGACCAGGCTGCCAATCACCTAAGCACTGGAGCTGTGGTTAGGATTCCTATGGACAATCTCAGCTCTTTCTAAAAGCAAAGCTGAACTTCACTGCCATCCCCAGCTGTAATTTTAGCTAAGGAAGAAGCGTGGGTGTTGGCAGAGCTAACAGATCACTGAGGATTACAACAACTCAGGTGATTTGTAATAAACAGTTCAACACTGTAACCTGTCTGAGTGCTCACATCCAGGAGATCTGAGGTAGGACCTGGACAGACAAAGCGGTTGGGAGCATTATCCCACAGGAACCTTAAACTAAGTTTTCATTGTGCCTTTTTCAGACAGAACAATCCTTTGAGCAGCACAGGGTACCTCCAGGTTCTACCTACAAGGAGTTTTCTTAAGCTGTTTGTTTCAAAGTGTATCTTTGCTGAAAGTCACTTTGCATAAGCAGAGCTGACATAAAATTAAAACCAGTAGTAGAGATGTTAGATGCTAAATTTGGGGCTGGACAGATTGGAATACACACAGCAGATACAGGAGCAGCTCAACACCACAGTGTATGGAGAGGGAGATTGAAGTATGAGCTTGAAGGAGAAGGTTACAGCACCCAAATGAAAAGCTGATGACTACCACAGCTGGAAGAGATACATTAGCAAACTAAAAATAACATATATACGTAAAATGTAACAGTTTAGAAAAAAAAGAGAAAACGGACAAAAAACCTTACTAAAACTGTGAGGGCCAGAAGGGCAGAAAGACAGGAAGAAAGATGACAGCCACAATTAATTTTTCAAACTCATTATAAAATCCAGAAATTGTAAGTGATAAAATAGAAAATCAACTAAAGTACCTTTGAACAAACTGATTTCCCACTTAAAATTCACCCACAACATCCAGGAATAATACAAGGATCACACAGCCTTGAGACAATTTCACCACATTTCAATCCAGAGCAAGTTTTGAGCTCAAAACATCTGAAAATAGCAGTTTGGAAAAACAGCAGTAACACACTCCAAGATACACTGTTACAAATGACAGCAGCACTGGAACAACTCAAACATGGTATTTCAGTGCTGAAGCTGCAGCATTTGCCTCAGATTTCTTGTGACAGTTCTGATGGAAAAGTGAGGGACACACTCCTTACAAACAGCTTTACAGCTCAACTGCAAAAAAATAACTTCTTTACTGGGAGCCAAGTTTAGGAATTATAAACCAAGGCTGGAAACCTGGCATTTTTCCCAAGACAAGTCCAATTACTAGAGCAAGACAGCAAAGTATTTCGATATAAATGCCTGCCATTTTTTGTACTGTGATTTTGAATTATGTGAAGTGATAACATGACAGCAGTGGAAATGTTTCCTCTCCCTCCCAGTACCTTCCTGCTTCCCCTTTTAAAATATTACAGAAAGGAGATTCCTGTAGATGGGGTCTTGCCACTGACTTTAAGGTCGTAGGATGGGAAATCGCCATGAGGAAAGAATCACGCTCTGTGTGTGTGTGCTGCAAAAGACATCTACTTGCCAAATACATTTCATATTCCAACAACTCATGTAAATGACTATTTATTTTCACATGTGAGATCAGAGAAGTATCAGTACCCATCTCTTTTAGCAGTGCTGAACCCCTTTTTTCTTCAAGACAAACACGGAATGCACGATTTGTCCTTACCCACTCTCGGCTCCACTCACAAGCCCCGCAACAGCCCCAGGAAGTTCAGACTTCACAATTAACAGATAAGATGACATGGCTGCAAACAGAAGCAGGACAGATTTAGCAGAGGAACAGCAGCATCTCAGCCAGCACGGCTGGACCAGCGGGGCTATGCCTGGAACATCTCAGCTCTGTGTGAGACACAGCGGCACCAGAACCAGAATTTATTTTCTCATATACTTCCTTTAAAAATAGCTGCAAGTACTGCACTGATGTCAGCTAATGCCTCCAAAGAGACTCTTATAATGTGAGTTTGAATCAAGGAAAACATAATCCAAAGGACTAAAAGGCAAAATAATATAATATATAGGCCTGCCCCTCTACCTGGGAATACAGACCTACAGGCCAGAGACAGACTATAAGGCTGCAGCACTCCTCCTTCCTCTTTATGAGACATTCTTCATGATGAGAGTAAATAATACTGGTTTCTCTCAGTACAACAGGGTTTTTAAATAGTCTTTTTTCATAGCTGTTCAATTGCTGTTGTACTTAATAAATATAAAACAGAAATTCAAACAGAAGTATAGGACTTGAAAGGTTTTTTTATATATACTGCAAGGTTTGGTCCTCAGAGCTAAGAGGATTATTAGTGACAGATCCCTGCTTTGCATGATAAATCCATCACCAACAGGATCCCAACAATAATATCAAGTGCAGAACTGTACAGGAACTGTGAAGCAGAAGAGAAATTCTTAGCTACTCTTACAGGAGTATTCACTTGAAATTCAGTGGTTTTAATTGTATTCAGCAGAAAGCAATCCAAAAGCTCCTTCACTTTTCTCATTCACTAAACACTGTGATCAAAGGAATGAATGAGAGGGTTTTAAAATCCCAGTTTATACCAGTATGAAGGTCTGATACCTTCACATACTTTTCATGTTGCATTTTTATGTAACCAGCAGAGAATTACTCAAAAAATCAGGCTTTACAAACAGCTTCAATGAGCATCAACGCCTATGTGAAACTGATTTCCATTCAGCAGCAGCAAGTAATTTTAGTAATGTGTCAGTAAAAGCTTAGTTACATTCATTCCCTAACAAAAAACTCATCTGTTGTACTCAAATTTTACTGCTCTGTATTTAGTAATTCTTTAGAATTTTACCATGGTGTATTTATTCGTGCTCTAAAATTAAAACATACATTTTGAAAAGGCAAACCAACAACCTTTCGTAAGCTGATATTTGAGTAAGTTTGTGTGGGTTTTCTTATTTAAGGAATTTTTTGAATCTTAAAAGAAAAGATGTGTGGACTGCACACTACAGACATTGCTGTACTACAGCAGTTACTGTTAAATTTTGAAGAAAGGGTAAGGTGGTCCCTATAAAGAAAAAGAATTCTATTAATACAAAGTGACATCTACCTACCGCAAAGTTAAATTAAAACCATTTGGTAAGTCACTAAATAATAATATTCACTTCCTCATAATTAAAAGCTGTTTTTCTCCAATATTTATGTATATTTAGTGACATATGGGTGTTGATTGTGTGTGCTGAGGTATTTATCTGCTGTCCTGATTTACTGTCCTACAACAGAATGTAGGTTCAACCAGAATTACAGCGTGCATATTTCTAAGTCATTAGAATTTTTAAGTAAATTAACCCAATTTTTCATGCTAAGTTGCAGGCAGCTGCATATTTCATTTTAATTTTTAAAAAGACTAAGTGGGGGAGGAGGGAAAGGAAAATTCCTCTAAACTGCAATTCAACCATATTTATCCATTATCCTTCTCTCCTGTATGACATAACACTTTATACACAAGCAAGTCAGAATTTTCACATATTTATGTCCTTCAGAAAGATTTCAAAACGAGTTCTTTTTCAGTCTCCACTGCAGAGACCTTCAAATTAATTTCCAGATCAGATTTCCTCCAATATGCAATCTGTCACTCTGGCCTTGCATTCCTATCAGCCTCTGGCTAATCACTTGATCACTTATCCTTTGTTGCTCATTCTTTGTTTTTGAGAGGAGTCCTATTTCACTGAATTCCACTTCTAAGGAGGGAGCCAGTCCTGCACCAAGAAACTTGTGCCTGCTGAACATTTGTATGCATCTTTCTTCCTTCCTCTGGGCATACGGGAAACAATCTCAAATGGTATGATTTTTTATATCCTCTTGTTTGTTCTACAAGATGAATAATGAATATTAAATAATCTTATTTATATCCTGATGCTTAAACAAGACCTAAATCTTGTGTATGAATCTGAGCAGGACACTCATACTTTAATATAGTTTAAAAAGCTACATTCTGCTTTTAGTTTATTTGAAAACAGAGTTTTAATTCTCCTCAGGAGAAAAAACTCCTTGTAGCTTTACTTGGCATGAAGACATGAACCACTGTGTAACTCTGCAACACACTACAGAGTGAGCAAAGAACATGGTTGGTTTGTTTGGTTTTTAGAGATGAAACTAAAACAAGGAAAATAAAAACAATGTGAGAGTCTTTTAGTACTTGAGGAATTGATAGTATAGAATGTGGCAGACAAATGTCAGGTATCCTTTACTCCAAATAACAATTTGTACCTCACTTCCCTGACAGCCCCACAGCTGAAGCCACGTCAGGTTGTGTTGTACAAATGAAACAACAGCTCTCCTCGGCAGCCTTAATGTGCAACGGAAGGAAGAGATTACACAGCCACGAGACCCAGCTGTGCCACCAGTGAACACAACAAAAAGCACACCCTCATGCTCTGATTTAGCCCACTCTGAAATACTGACACAGGACACCTATTCCACACAGGTTTCCTGCAGAACAAACAGTGTGCAGTGGCTTAGTCTGAAGCTGCAGCAATGGGGTATGCCACAAGGCCTGAATTTGAATTACGTGAGCAACCTTTACATGGTCACTTCCTAATTGTCAGGTACTGAATTTGCATGTATTATGTTAGTTTTAGGCAATTTTCAGCAAGAGCTGAAAAGAGCTCACCAAGAGCTACTTGATGGAGAACAGCTCTGAACTTCTCAACATACCAGAACTCAGCAGAAGTCATAATTATGCTGTTCGTTTATTATTCTGTAGACTTACACTGTGTTGAAAGCAGTAAGAAATATTGTTCTTAAAATACCTATCACTTTGCCATGATCTGAAAACTTAGTATTACTATTATTTCTTTGATAGAAAAAACAAGAACTTTACTAAAATATAAAATACAGTAGTTGCTTTACACTTCCATTACTACAGCCTGCAATGCCAGCATGAGCTGTGACTCTCTATAAATACACACAGGATGCATACATTATTCAAAATGTCTGTGCTGTGCTACCAATATTGCTTAACACTGAGCTCATGTGCCCCATCTGAAAAAACAGGTCTAGAGAAAAGGTTGTTTTTTAAACAGTCCTCAAAATACCTCTTCTGAGGTAGCCCAAACTTAAAATACATGGGTGGCTTTTTGGTTAGCAGAAAAAAAGTGTAACTTTTTCTTATTATTCTCCCCAAAAAGACACCAAGCGTTGAAGTACACTGCAAGGATGTCACAGAATGCACAATAAACTTAGAAGTAAACACAGAATTTATGGTGATAAATCCCTTCAAATAATTTCATTGAAGGAACTGACTTTTCTGCTTAGCTTTTCCTCATCTGCCACTGCAAATGATCATATTAGAGCCCTATAAAGATGTCTTGCATTTTTAAGCATTATGCAAAGATGGAAACAAGCTCCTCTCCAAACTTTCCACAGGAGAAGAGAGGGCAGGTACCAGTTTTAATATTTCCTCTTAGTGGAAGCTTAACAAAAGAATGTTGCGATAATTTATTTGGTTTTAAATACAGATGTAGAACAGAGTGTGTGACACAAGATGTAATCTTTGTTCATATGGAGAAACTCCAAGAACTGAAACAGGTTATCAATTTATTTGCTTGTCCTTTCTGTTCCCCTGCTTCCTTTTCCTTCTATCTTTAGCTTTTACCTGAATTAGTCTGGAAATTACTCATGATAAGCTTAAAAAACAAACAAAAAATCTTTCTTATTGTACACAGAACACAAAGGCAGCAGATTTATTTTGGTAGGACTTCATTAGTTAAGTGTACATTTATGCTAAAAGAATAGAAAAGTTTCCTACATAGCTCATCACATATTCCATTCTGTAGTACAGCTGAAGGCTGGTATTTCTGTCATTTTTTTTTCTACTATTTAAAGCAAACTTAATATTCTTTACAATATTAAATCTTCCAAGAACCTTCCATTCACTGCAATAGGAAAACACAGGAGCATGGGTCATCAATTGTTAAATTAGTACAGGAGCTGACAAACCTGCCCTTAATTAAGGCAGCTCTGCACTGGAAATCCTCACTTTGAATCAGTCAGGATAATTAGGCTTTCAGGTCAAAAGTAAACCACACTGTGAAAACAAACATTTGAGTTTGTTTGAAAACAGAATTAGGTTTCCCATATTTAAAGGAAGCTCAGTAATTTCTTAAGGTAATAAGGATGCAGGTCTCAGCATGTAAGAAGCAGTATTTTATTTTATTCCTCCAAGATTTGCACCATTCATTCATTTTCAAAGTTTCTGGAGTATTGTTCTTGCTGATTATACGAAGGTTATTCCCATCTGCCCCCCAGTCTGAAAAAAATATTTGCTTTATGTAAGTTTGAAACAAATATTGCAAAACCAGCAGAATGGATGGGGGGGAGGGGAAAAAAACCCACGAAAGAAAATAATTTGCAATTTAAAAATGCCCAATTAGCTTGATAAAAGAGTGGTTTTTTGCACAGCACTTCTAAGCAGGCACTAACAGAAAGCACACGTGTATATATATTTACATGGCAGGGAGGAGGCAAGTTAAATATTTCACTGTTCACCTCAGCAAAACAAAGGGATGGGGATGTGGAATACGGCAGGAGAAGCTGGAGGCTCCCGGGGCTGCCGGCAGCTCTCCCGGGAAGGCGGCCCAGGGCATGCGGGGCCGGGCCAGGCCAGCAGAGGGTGGTGCTGCTTTTTTAAATATCTGTTTTTTTAAAGATCTGCTTTGCACAGCGGCTACGCCTCTCCATTGATTCCGGGAAGCTTGAAAAATACGAAGCACAGTACTGTAAATACATATTTAGGGTGTCTTACACTCACAGCAGGGTCTCTGTGTATTGTATGTCACCTTGACTGTATTAACAGGCCATAAAACCTACAGAGCAGCATCACCCGTTGGAAGGAACCTGTCGCTTCCACTCACTGCCAAGGATAAAAATCACTCCAGGGATACAGAACGAGCTTTTTTCCTCTTTCCCGATTCTTAAAAAGTAGAAAAGTGTGTACCTTTGAGGACACGTTATCTCCAAAATATGGAAACAAAAGATCAAAAAGCACCAGTTATAGAAATTGCACCAAATTACACTGTATTTATATGAGAAAACAAATAATTCTTTGTAAAATTAATATAGGTGTCTGGAAGTTTAGTTCCAAAGAATGACTGCAATGGCAACCTGGGTACAAGTCAAGGCAGGCTATTCTGAAGAAACTCAAAAAATCTCACACAGACCACCTAAGCTACATGGTGGTACTGCAGTTTCTACTGCAGCACTGCTAATAAATTTTAAATTATTAAACTCCTGTTCTCAGCAGCTTGGACTGATGTTTGTGTGCATCACAGCCACCAGCCCCTCTGGGCCCAGCCACACCTCAGCCAGCAGTGACCTTCAGCTGATGGCAGCCCCAGCCCTGGGAAGCACGCTGGAAAACTCCACATGCTTCCTGCTAGACCTCAGCACTGGGATTTGTTAGTGTTGGCAACGGGCTGAGAGCTGCTCTTGTGCAATACTTTATTGTGTTTGTCTCCTTTTCCACCAGCCTTGCTAAAAATCAGCCCTTCTCTAACTTGATTACACATGCTTTAGGAGTCCTGCTTGGGTACATGCCTGTGGACTGTCCTCCTTTTCAGTCACATCCACAGAAAGGACAATTCTAGAAGGAGAAATTGCTGTCCTCCTTCCTCCCCTGCTTCAGAAAGCACCTAGGAAGCTCACAAAACTTCCCTGGCAGGGGAGAGGGAAAGGCTGTGTGATTCCCAGCCATGCCTTTGGCCCACTGTGCCTCATCCATCACTTCCTAGAAGCACAACACGATTAAACAATAGCAGGGAATCCATCCAACTCCAGCTGCTCCTGGGAAGGATGACATGAAGAGCCAGCAGAGCCATGGAACTCAGCATTTCCGACAGCAGCCTCCCTCTCTCCTTGTGTGTCTCCAGGCCTGCAATTCCTCAAGGGCTCTCTCTTCTTTCAGGGCACCTGACATGATCTGGGACCCTTCAAGATCCTCTCCTTCAGAGCAGGTGAGAAATGGACATTGGGAAGATCACTCCAGAGAAAGATGTGTGTGACAGGAAAGGGCTGGGAGGAGCAGATGAACAAACTTGAACAGCCTGGGAAGTGCAATTTGACAGTTCCCTTTTTCCTGTGCTCTTTGCACCCACACACACCAACCTGCCCTTTCAGGAATAAGGCAGCTCACGTGAAACTAAGCATGGGTTATTTACATTAAAGGGCTGCTGGATTGGGTCAAAAAACTGAGAAATGGAATGTAAAAATTAGTAGCACTGGCCATCCCATTCAATCTTCTGTTTTCCCTCATTAACAAATACCTATATTGCAAGAACAAAAACATACTCATTATAAGGAAAGCAAGGCAAATGTTCTCCAAGTTTAGTCACTCTAAGCTCTACATATTCTACAAAGTCTTTTAAGTTATGGTATTAAAAGGACTCTCATTAACATCTGGATATTGAAAAGTTAATTCAGTATCTTGGTGCATCCTCAGTTAATCTCGGTACTTTAATGGATTTTACTATTTGATTTGTGTTATGTGGATTAATTAAATGCCTTCCAAGGGACAATTAAAACTCCACAGGAAAAGTTGAATACTCATGTTAGAGATGCATGTTAAAATTCCAAACAATGTACTTGAACACTTGAACCTTAATTTGACCAATCAGTATTTTCCTGCAGCTGTACAAAAATGTTTATTTTTTTCCTTGGGTATCCTGGTAATAGAAAAAACAATTTCCCTATCTACACAAATCCCTAAGTGTATGCAATTAGAATGTCAAATTCAAATTTGCACATTAAGCTTTGTTTTGAAAAAAAACAAAAGATGACAAATTAGAAAGCATAACTATTAAATTATTACTAAAATGCTCTCTGCATTTCAAATAAACGTAAATCACTTCTGCAGTTAGACTATTTTTAGAAGGGATCAGAGCAAACTTTAAAAAAAGCCCAGACTAGATGCAGATAGTGACAAGAACCCTGCTAAAGTTGCTTAATCACAAGCCATCTTTCATTATCTCATGCCCTCTAATCACTTCTGAAATAAGATACCATATGATGCAACATGCCCAGGTCTGATGATGGAAGAGGCAACACAAAACAATTTTATTTTTAGCCTTCCTCTGAAATCAAAGATGTTGACAGAGTCTGGATGTCTGCCCAACAGGCACCTTATTCCTGGTTCCTTCAGCCAGACAGAAAAACAGAAAGAGGGGAACACTCCAAACCAGCACAACAGGCAGAGCCCAGGTTTTACACTTAATCCCAACACAGATCCCAGTCAGGACAAACTACATTCCACAGTTTTCCCACATAAAATCTGTAGAAGGACCAGAAAGACAAGAAAAATTCTTGTTTTTCCATGCAGTTTTTTAAGAGGCAAGGCTGTGTGAGAAGTGAACAGAACTCTTAATACCTTATTTTTTTAAGGAGCCTGTCAGCCTGCAGTACAGTCACCTTCAGAGCTGGCTCCTGACACAGGGAACTTGGACTGCAGCATCCAGCATGCACTGGTTTGGGGCTCTAGAGTTACTGAGCTGAATTTTATTAAGAATGGCACAGAGGAGGTTATGAACTGTGATGAGGAAGAAAGGAGAGTTATATTTCCTTTGACAACAGAGTCTTGTACATGATCCCAGAATTTCCAGAACCTGCTCTGTGTATCCCCCTTCTCTTGTACTGTTTATTTAGAGGTCCATTCAAACGGGAAAGGAAATTAAAAGATTTTTCATTGCTACAGAACATTCTCTAAAACTTGTTGAAATAAATAGTCCTTAATCTTGGAATTGCTATGGTCACTCCTGCCTAAAATTAATGTTTGGATTTTTATAGCCATTTCATTTGGGCAGCTTTTATTATATTGAAACTTTGAGTATAAGAAAATATTCCGAGTTTATCATGAAACACAGTTACTTTGTCTAGTTCTGGTGTTTATACAGTGACAAAAACCAGCAATCATTGAATTATCTGGACTTGACAGGTAACCTTAAAGGAAGGAACAGCACTGGAATGCTGTTTCCTTCTGTTGATGTATGTGAACATGGGTATCTGCTTGGTGGTAGGGAACAGAGGAGGGAACTTTCAAATGATCCCCTCATTTAAAAGAATGCATCCAAAACATTTACAACAAAAGAAAAATTAAAATTGTTCTATTAGACTTCAAATTGTTCTTTCTACTTTCAGACAAATAATTTCTAAATACTTAGTGACTGTCAAGTATGTGAGCATATCTGAGTAAGAGTTCAAGTACAAAAACAGGGAGTGTTATTTTATTATGCCATGTAGCAAGGAAGACAAAATATGAACAGTGGAAGTGGACAGCCCATGTGATGTAAGTCAGGGAAGATAACTCCCCCAAAAAACAAATTATTGAGCTTAAAAAAAAGAAAGCTCCCATTAATGCAGAACATACGAAACATCATAGCTAAGTAAACATTCACTTGCTGCACAAACCACTAAAATACATAAGCAGGTTCCAACAGCGAAACCCAAAACACATGATCTGATAAAATGCAGCTACCAGATACAAACGTACAGAGCAGCAGAGAGGAGATGCTGCTTCCTGAGCCCCTTTCCATGAGCAGTGCAGCTCTAATGGATGTGCTCCACATGCTGGGATGCAGCAACAGTTAGAGAATTCAATCCCCACAACTACAGCCCTTCTGCTTAGCACCATCACAAAAACCTTTCCCTTAAGTTTTCTGTCCTTTTAATCAGTTTCTTAAAAACACTTTAATTATTGCCTTTGGTGCTGGTGGAGCTTTGAAGCCTGTCACACAGTTAATATTGAGCATATGAAGTCTCTTACCTCCAATATTCTGGATAATTATTGTAGTTGCAACAAGGACCTATAAAAAATTGATTTCTTTAGAAAGGGTAAGGATAACTAAAATCATATGTCTATAGCAGGCATAAACCACATGTGTATTATCTTAAACACACCAGATGTAGCAGTGATAACTAGTCTTGAAAGGAAGGGAATCTTCTCCTTAGTGAGCAGCTTAACACATGGAAACCAGCACAATTCAAAACAAACATGGAAACAAAAATTCTTCCTGAAAATATCACATTTTTATTCTGAGACAAAGCAACTGTAATTATACAGTGAAGCCTGTTGTGCAGAAGAAAAGGTTTTTAAATCACTGAAAACATAAGTGCATTCTAATTGATATCAAGTGAATACAAATGAAAATTATCATTTATCTCTGAAAAGACAGACAGCAGAGATTTGCACAAACTCAAGTGCACTTCCTTACTCTTGAATATTTTTGACTGTCAGGAATGTTTTTAAAACTTGTCAAATAGATAAGACTTTTCCTTAGTACTTATGATTATTCACGCTGGACTGATATGGAAGCAAAAATGATCACAGGCTATTAAAATACTTGTCTGAACAAAAAAAATTAATTTCCAACTGAAAAAAAAAACCCTAAAAGTGGCTACAAAGTTTTTCCAATGTTTTCTTTTGAGTTTAGCTCTAAAATACCACGATCATCAGCTTCAGTTTTCTTTCTACCCACTGCTCTTCTTGATATAGGACATTTCCTAAATGAGTGCTGCCATTAAGTCAACTTGGAAAAAAATTAAGCTACAGTAATTAGAAGTACAAATTTGGTTTTTTTTGAAAAAAATAATTTCAGATTTTACATTAATTCAAAGTCAGTTCAAAACTCACCAAGGAAAGGAAGAAAAAAAAATCTTGGAATTTGCCATAGATGGAAACAAATAGTTTACACCTTTGGAAAGGGAGAATCAGCAATCTTCCAACAGCAGAATATTTCCATTCTTACAAATCTCAGAAAAATACATTTGAAAGGAAATCAGCAGGTTGAGTAATTGCTCTATTTCAAGAGTAGTTAACCAGTAGTTTACTCAAACTAAGCTGCCAGTTGAAGCAAGGTTCTACACTGGCCTGGCAGTATCATCCCCTATGTGTGAGGGAGAAGTACTGCTGCAGAGAACAAAAGCAAAAAAGTCATCTGTGCCTGACTGAAGTGAGAAGTACTCAGGGACAGATGAGAATTCAGAATGGTCGTGGTGAAGTTGCAAAGCCTAAAAATCAACAAGATCAACTAAGAGCAAGGCATTCAGTAAGGAGACCTCAAATACATGACTTAAGAGTTACTGGGTTGTAAAGAGAGAAAAGTCTGACATAACACAGTCAGAAGCAGCAAAGCCTGTCTTGCAGACAAGTTTTGAGAAAAGTGTATAAATATCAAAGGTGCTTCAAGCAACAAAGACAACTGTTCCAGAAAACTTCAGTTCATCAGGAAAGCTTGGTGAACTTTGATTATTTTATCAAAGGAACAGCTTCCCAACAGAGAAATATTCCAGTGCTCTCTATACACACTGAAAAGGCCAGATAATTTTCAGCACGGATTACTTAAACTGCAGATTATGAAACAGTATATTAGGAAGAATTAAAAAAAAAAAAAGCACACGTTGTCTATGATGTGAAGCTGTGAAATCTCCTTCACTTAAGCTTTTAAATAATAGATTAGATAAGCATCTGCCAGGATTGGCTTATGTATGTTCAGCTCTGCTTCAGGGCAAAGGCAGAGCAAGTCACATTTTAGTTTCTTCTTAAGCTCTACATTTCTATGATTTTTTCATGTAATGGCTCATGGTTAATATGTGAAGAACAGCTCCTGTAAAAAATAACTGTCTTATACCTTGCTATTATCAAGGTTAATTATCTCTTGAGGTTGATCACTTCTTAATTTGATCAATAAATATTGATCCTCAGACTACACTCATCTGCTTATTAATGCTAATGGAAGCCTTACAAACATCTGATAGCTCAGGTTTAATTCTCACTGACATTTAGATATTAGAAAGCAGTCTCCAGCCTGTTAAGCCAAACTAATTTTAAAATATTTGCATTGTTTCAGTAAAACATTAAAATTACACTTGTGTGTGGTAAAAACCTGTTTTTAGTAAGGTGTAACTGGAACATAGAGCACAGAATTCATAACACTAAATATGCAGTATTCACAGGCAGTATTTCCTGTGCATCCACTGTTACTGAATAATTATTAGGAGAAAGATCCAGAACACACTACAGAAAAATAATAGCTAACATTTTGATTATTCTTGTATCAGAAATGGTTAAGTTTAATGTTTGGTTGTTTTGTTTGGTTGGTTGGTTTTCTGGGGGTTTTGTGGGGTTTTTTTTAACCATGAGATAAAACAAGTAAGAAACGCTCACGTGAAGAGCTTATTTAACAAAATGTAACAAATAACATGCATTATATGTACTCTTAGTTGTTCTTCTTGTGGAAATGACATGAAAAGCCATTCCTTATCTTAGATCCCTATTAAATGCTGAAACACCAACAGTAAATCCATCACTTGCCTATCTCTTAACACTTTTAGAACAGAGGTAGGACTGTATCAAGTCTGAACCCTGAGCCAACCTGACAACAATGCCAGTGAGCAGCTTTGTATACAGATAACTAAAAGTGAACACTGACAGGAAAGCAGCACAAAATCCTGCATTTAAGGAGTGTAAATTTAACTGAAGTTTGGCTTCCACAGAGCAGACATACAAACTGAAACCAAGTGAAAAGTTTCAGCATACTACAGTGTCAGTAATATATTACTTATTTCATTTACGTCTCTTTACTATGCAAAGAACAGTTGCATATGGGAAGCATGAGATCAAGAAGAAAAACAGAGGCAAAATGAATACTCACCCTTCCAGTTGATCCAAATGCAAACAGGCCAAGGTCTTCATAAGAAGTGACAGCTGTTGGTAAGGGAAAAAAAAGAAGAGCTAAAATATCTCTAACTTGAAAAGCTTGAAAGCTCTATTTTGGCCCTTCTTTCCCCTTTTAAAATTAATAAAATTCAGTATTAAAAGAATATTTCATAGTATTTTTTAACTTACAAAATAGCTTTTATATACACCTGTACTCCTGCTACAAAATACAGCTCTATGCTCAAACATTCACAGATTCTTCAGAAACTCAATTTAGTATTTGCAGTTTCAATATTTAAAATACACTAGTAGTACACTAATGGCAAATTGCCTTCTCCCAAAGATTTTCTATGTGGGTGAAGAATTATGTAATTAGCATTAGCAGTTAGATATAAGATATTTCCATATTTTATTCCTTAAAACAGCAGGTTTTTTAAAATTAGGATGACAACAGAGGATACATTTTCATCTTTCTACAAATATAAACACTACCCTCTTTCCAGCTTTTAAGAACTAGGGCCTATCCATTTTCAAGAGAGCTGAAGGCAAACTCCTTCTTTGGTTGAAATCTATTATTAAAAGAACCCAAAAGAAAACCCAAAGCAAAACAAAAATCCTGCCCTTACCTGTACTCAACTTGCATAATTACATTAAAACAGTCTGTGGTTTCCTGTAAAATTTTGCTGGGTTTTAGTTGAAGCTCACTTCTATTATTGCCGGTAACTCAAAACAACCCCTTCTCAGAAAGAAGGAAGTCATATTAAAGCCTTTCATTGTAACTCTGTATTTTGTTATTTGTTATTAGAAACTCAAGCAGTATCAAAAAGATGAAAGTTTTCTGAGAAACACCACTCACTTTTTTGGGATACAATAAAACAGCTGTGAATGCCTCAGAGGGTAAAATTTATCTCAAACACACATAATTCTGTAGTCAGGACACTTGGTTTCTCCTCTGGTTCTGTTTGGTACGACACTGCTCCTGTCACATCTTAATTGAGGGCCCAGCTTGGCAAGCTGAGCTTTTCACACCTGAGTGAAGCCCCATTCTCTGAATGGAAATGACACAAGACATGGGAGAGAGACACAGGCACCTCACAGAAATCACATCACCTCAGACTTGCCCAAGCTTAGGTGGTTTTATTTCACTGAAGTTCTGCACTCAATCAGATCAGTGCTCCAGAAGGGGAAAGAACAAAACCAAAACCAAAACAAAAACCAAACCAAATAAAACTGCCTAAATTTTCTCTTATGATTTTCTCAAGGGCAATGTTTCCCATTCTGCTGTACTACAGACACCAGCACACTATGACAATATAAATGAAATAACAAAATTAGACCCAGAGTCAGTGCTCAGCATAAACCTGGACTATCTCTAAGCGATATAAACAAAAAATACGTCTTATTAGATTTTACATATTACATTTTTCCTAATTTCCATTTATAAAGTAGCTGATCACAAGGAAAAAAAAGCATTTTAGATAGCCATCTTCACTGCCATTAAAAAAAAACAACAGTAAAATAGTAAACATATTTAAGAGCAAGTTGTTTTTACCACATGGTAATAAATATACAGCACACATGTATGAGGAGTTATCAGCAAAGAGAACAAAATTTTCTCAAAATTCCAGAAGAGCAACACAGACTCTTATTTTCTGTAGTAACCTCCTGTAATCAGTTTAGTCCTGTGAACACTGGGAAGCCCTATTACTTGATCATATTACTTATGTAATTTCAAGACTATACGGAAGAAAATATTTAGTGCAATTTATATAAAGATAAATAAGTTCTGCCCGATTAGTTTAATTTTTATCATTAACATTCCATGGAAATTGTCCCTTTAAATGTGAAGGGGGAAGTATAGTACCAGCAATATTTGTGACTAACTCCTAAAATGAAAACAAAAAAAGCAGCCACAAAACTTCAAAGTGCATGCCACTTAAACTCCCAATTCCTCTGCTTTATAGAGTAAGCTTAGCCTTTATCAGCCCAAAACAACACAGGTCATATTGAATTACCAACAGGACAAACACTGACTAAACTAATCTCAACTCAACACTTGACACTTGGGAATATTTTTTTTGCTAAGCCTTTTGGTCTACACAAATCACTTGATTCTGTCAAAATCCAGACCAACATAACTGAAGACACTTCTTTATTTCTGAACTGCAATTAAAATGCCTGGTCTCTGTTTAAAATGGAATTAGTATTAGTGCTTTCTCTTCAGAAGGTGTTTTATAGGTCATCTCTTTCCTACATAACAGTTTACAAACACAGTTTTTCTTCATCACCCTTTAATTTTTTCTAGCTTGTTCTTAATACAAAAACACTAAAATTTCCTTCCAATTTTTTCCCATGGATTAAGTTTAATACTGTAATACTGTTTACAGATTAATATAGATTTTTTTAAAGAAAAAGTTTAATTACCTACTTTGGAATCAAACACATACGAAGATTTTACTTTGTCAAGGTACAACAGGTTGTATTTCTCACTTTTTAAAGACAGCATTCCAAGGAATAACTTGGAAATCTACCTAACATTTGATTATTTCAATAGCTGACTGGAATTATAGGAAATATAATCTCAAATCTTATTTTAAAAAATCAAAACACGAAAGTTTATAAATCCAGCAAACTTATCCTGATATAGTTCTGGTGCAAGTCCTACCTGCCACCATTAGGTAGGTGATAACTAATTATTAGTTTCAGACAGGAGAAATTCTTCATTCTGACACTTCAGCTGCATGCATATCAAAAATGCTTTCCTGAGGTGGACTGCTGCCTTCAGACAAGAACTGAGGAGTTAAACCCTTGTTGCATATCAGGCCTCTGAGTTTAGAACACCCAAACTCTTCTACTTCAACAGACTTAAATCCTTAGTTCTTCCCCTCATGAAAATTCTTCTGCAAGAATCTCTTTAATTATTTTTTTACCAGATAAAAGCTTAATACCACTTAATGCCCATAAAATACAGAACTTTTCAGCCTGAAGTAAGAGGTTTAAAAGGCCATCAAAATTACCTGAAGTCTTCCCTTTTTTTTTTCCTTCTCATGTACCTCTCTAGCTACATGTTTCAGGTTCTGATTCCTTTCTAATAAGCAGCACTCCAAAATGAGAAAAAAATTACTACTTAATCCCAAATCATCAAGCAGCCAAAAATACCAACCATAAAAGTAACCCTACCTCTGAGGGGTGTTTTTTAAGAATGCATGAAGAAGATCACTCAACAGGTGGGGACAGGAGCAGCAGACCTAAGAAGAATCAGGAAGCAATCATCTGAGAGACCAAAGGCAGCTAAAGAAAACAAAGCCAAGGAGGAAAGAAGCAGAAGCTTTCTCCCACCACCTTTGAAAAACAGAGGAAAACAGATGAGAGAGAAACAATAAGCAGGGAGACTTCCTGCTGTAACATGATCTTTGTGTAGAAGTCAAGGAAGGACTCAGTTGTTTTAGTAGTAATTAAAAGAAGCAGGAATTAAAACATGAGCAGATTTGACTGCAGGTATTAGAATGCACTGTTTTAACTGTCTCAAAGCAGTCAAGTTTCCAAGGACTGCAACATTACTTCTCATTCAGCATCAAAAACACTCTATAAGCTGCATCTATAAAGCACCACAAGAATAATGATAATCCAATATGAGTGAAAAACCTGAATGGTATCCATTTCAAACCATTGACAAAAATATATGTATTACTCCCAGGAGAATGAATGAAAGGCTGCTATTTTATTGCTCTTAAGCATTCACTGAAAGCAAAAGCACACACTGAAGTAGTGAACCAAAATAATTTTGCTGCAGAAATACAGGATCTCCCTGGAAAGATAAGAGAGGCATTTGGAAAAAAAAATTAAAATTCAAAAATCAGTCAGTTTGGCATTGGACTTGCATAAAAAGACTCAAAATCATGTTTTTAAATGGCAGATATTAATTGTTAAAAACATTAAATATTTCAAGGTCAGTCAATCAGACACCACCGTTAACTGCAATCTTTACAGTGGGTCATCTCTGTGTTAAAACTGAGGAAATATTTCAGAGCTCAGAGTTAGATAAATCCTTTTCACTTACCAGTCTGAGTGCACATACTGAGCAGAAGAAACACAGAGTAAGAAGCAAGGCTGGCAACAATCAGCAGCAAGATACTAGAAACCACAAAATATTCACAATTAAGCACTTTTACAGAACAATGCACTTTAGAGCTTTAAGAATGCTACTCTTGCAAGAACTAAGCTACTAGATTTCCTCATTTTATGGCTTGTATCTGCTGACTATGGTTCACGTGGTCTCTGATCTTCCCAATACTTGCCAAGTTGCCCTGCTGTATGGATTACAGAATGTTTATAACCATAGGAGTTTGTGTGTGCACATGTACACAAACACACATCCTCCAGTGAAGTGGAACCAATGCTTAGGAAATGGTCAAAGTGACAATTCCGGTGACTTTGGCCCCATTACCCACAGGTTAGCATTTGCAACAAGCAGAAGTGCAAAAAAAAGCAGAAGCTGATTCACAGTTTTCAGCCACATATCCATCCTATGCCACAAGGCCCACTCCTGGAACTAAAGGAGATCACAGTCTTGAAAGGAAAATGTCAATCAATCAGGAGTAATGGCCAAGAAATTGCCACCCTGTGGCAATTTAATGCAATGTCTGGGTGGTACGTATGTTAGGCCAGATTTGAATGACTAAATCAAAAAGGAGATCTTAATCAACAATTCTGAAAGGCACAAGGTATTTACTTTTTCCTCAGATTTGCACAGGAGTCTCAGTAATCAAGTTTTGTTCAATTTAAACCTATGAGTTTAATACATGTAAAAACTGAAAACTTACCTAAACCCCATGATCCCTGTGTTGGCCATGGCATAGGATAAACCAAGTATCCCACTGCCCATGATTGCATTCATTAAGTTAAACACTGAGAAAGCAAAGGAAGAACCACGACTTGAAGAACTCTGAAAAGGAGAGGAAAAAAAAAAAGGTACAATTAGTGCAATTAGTGGAAGAGGTGATTTGATCTTTCCTAAAATGACATTCAAGGGAGGGGACAACAGTCAACTTTTCATTTTTTAATCTAAAATCTCACTTCTCATTCTGAAACGACGCAAATCCTCGTGCACACGCTATGCTGCCCCGCAAGCATCACAAGACGCCCACAACCTCTGAGCACAGCAAAGCTGAGCGCAAAACGAGCACAGCAAGATTTACAGCTCGGAGCGGGCTCTCCCTGCGCGCTCCCCACAGGGGCGAGGGCACATGGCAGCACTTCCAAGCGCTCAGCAAGCAGGGAATCGAAGGGATCAGGAGCAGCGATGGGACCCATCTCATCCTCCCCTCCAGGTGATCACCTTCTCCCCGGTGCTGTCACCCTGGAGCCGCCCCGCACAGCCCCGTCCCGCCCGCCCGACCTCTGAACCCGCGCTCTCCGCGCTCCCCCTAAGCACCCAGCGCAGCCCCCTCAGGGNTAAACGGGATAAAAGGGGATCGTGCCGTGAGGGAGAGGGTGGTGTCTCTCCATAGGCGCCGTGGGAAGGTGGGGCAGTGGCCCCCAGCCAGATCTAGCGTTGCGCGCGGCTTCATCTTGTGGGTTTAATCCAGAGAAGCGACAGGATCAGAGGGCATGGCCACAAGTTGCGCCAGGGGAGGCCTAGTTTGGACATTGGGAAGAATTTATTCACAGAAAGGGTGATCAGACATTGGAATGATGTCCAGCAAAGTGGTGGAGTCACTGTCCTGGAGGTGTTTAAGGGAAGATTGGGCGAGGCACCCGGTGCCGTGGTGAGGGGTGTTCGGTCTCAGTTCCACTCGATGGTCCCTGAAGTCCTTTCCAGACTATTCGATTCTCTCCTTCTGAGAACCCCGCCACCCGTTCCCACCCCCAGGAAAATGCTGCAGGAATAGCACGGGGATGCTGAGGCCTCTGGAGGAGGGATTTCTCCTGTGCAGCAGACGTGAGGAATGCAATGTGTCTTTCTGAAAGGTGTGCTCTGCCAAAACCCTGGCTTAGGGAAGTGTGAGATGTAAGGAGTCCCGGCGAGGAGCTGGGATTTGATGGGAGCAGGAGCAGCTTTGGCAGGGTTTGGGAACAGCAGGTTTGTGAAGGAGAGAGCACACAGCCTGTTGTTAACCCTGGAGAGGGGCAGCGCTGAGGGAGGCAGGCAAGAGAACCAATTTCCTTGGAGAGCCTGTCTCTCAAAACAATCTTTTAAAAAAGTCAGGAGAAATGCCAGCCTCCAGCACCACCTAAACCATTGGTTCCTGCCTTGGAGCAGCCAGTGCCAAGGCAGAAAATCGTGCCCTTTTGCTCTGTCTCTAGTGGAGGAAACCATTTAGAGAAGTGTAAAGCCACTTTTCAAATTCCCATCTTGTGGATGAACCAGGGCTCAGTGGTAGGAACAGACGCTACTGATGCTCCTCTGGACCTTATGGGGGACATTGCATTTAATTAATGACCTTTCTGACATGCACCTCATAGAGCAAAGATATTGAGCATGGAACCCCTTATGCTGGGGCATGGGAGGCTGAAATCACCAAAGAGTGATCATGACCACTGTTGCTAATAACTGTTTTCTAGCAACCACTGCTTGGTAATGAATTTTACCAGACACAGGAGGGATCCAACAGGAGCAGAATCAAGACAGTAGAAATCTTTCCATTTGGCTAACTGAGATTAATATCACATTTACTAGAACAAAGAGAGGTCATTGGTTTTTGGCAGCAGGGGATTATCTCGCTGCTTGAAGTCAGTTAATGTTTGAGTCTAAAAGTACATTTGCAAAATAACAGAAATTTGCAGCATATATTTCATAATAAAGAGCTTTACTAAACTATTGTGGATTGTTTGGTACAGATGGAAATTCTGGTTTAAGAGAACAGCAAATCCATGTGATTTGCAGCCTTTTAAATGGAATGATTACATAATGTCTATAAAATGAATAATTCCTCTTCTAGGGCTTTGTGGAGATTGGGATACTGTGCCAGACTACTGAAAACTAATCATTTTAGGACAGCTGCATCAAATACATCATTTCCAGCAGTTTGGATGCCATTAGCACAACATTCTGGCAGAATACCTGGGCTCTTTGTAGTAGTTAAAAAAAATACTTTTTTCACAATGTCCGAAACCGTGGAGGATAAAACTAATCCAGAACTGTATTTGCCACATCCTGGAGTGCGTGGGATGACACTGCTCAACAGAGAGGCTTTCAAAAGGACAATGGTTGTTCCAGCTCTTAAAGTCAAGAAAGAAATTGTGCATAATGTGCTGAAGTCCCTAAAACAATCAGTACTGCAGCGTCCCGGCCTCAAGCGGGTGGTGGAGGACCCAGAGGATGAAGACAGTAGATTTGTTATCCTGGATCCCCATAAAGTACCGGAATTCTCATTGGGAGAGTCAGACAAACAGGTCCTGAAACAGCTCAATGTCTGTCCTGAGGTGTCCAAGTACCACCTGGAGCTGACCTATGAGAATTTCAAGTCGGAGGAGATCCTGCGAGCCGTCCTGCCCGAAGGCCAAGAGGTCACCTCTGGATTCAGCCGTGTTGGCCACATTGCTCATTTGAATCTCAGGGATCACCAGCTGCCCTACAGACACTTGATTGGTAGGTGAAACAGCTCCTCTCAGGAAGGTGTTTGTGTCATTTGGATATTGTTTAAAAGTTACTGTACTGAGGGGGACAGTTCTCTCACTGCACTGAGCCCTGGGCCAGGGTGAAGTGTGTGCCTTGGAAGGGTCACAGCTGCAGCCCTGAGTCATTGTAGGGAGGTTGTTCCACACTTATTTTGTTAATTTAGCTGTAAACAGCAGGTTTGCTGTGGTTGCTGTAGAACAGGTCCTGGTCCCTTAACCATAACTATCTCTCACCCTCTCTTTCAGGCCAGGTTATAATGGACAAGAATCCAGGAGTCACCTGTGTAGTGAATAAAACTAATATTATTGACAGCACATACAGGAATTTTGAGATGGAAGTGCTTGCTGGAGAGAACAACCTGGTGACTAAGGTACAGGCCTTTCCCCCCTGGTATTTTAAATTGAATATGCTAAAACTCAAAGGCATCTTCTGGAGAGATGTGATGCAGGGATGCTGCTGAGACCATTCCTTTGCACAATGCCCTTCCTGACACCTGTCTGAGCCTGAGGGTTGGCTTTCCTTCTGCATTCCTTTGTCCTGCTCTGGCAAGGGCAAACTTAGCCATAGGGATCAGGAAGGTATGGATTCTTCCAAGTTCACAGCCTAGATTTAATTATGTGGATTTGATGTAAGAAAATCCAGTTCCCCAATTTCACCAAGCCTTGTACAGTGGCTGGTACAGAAATTTCAATCTCACCAACTTTGCAACTTAGGCAACATTTGCCTTTGCCTTTTTCCTCTCCTGTCAGCAGCAAGACAAACCTCCTGTCTCCTTTGCTCTGACATTTATCAGGTGTAATCACTGTGTAACTGCCAAGTGTTCTTCACATAGGGTCTCTTGTTTGTAGCTGGAAACTTGGCCACTGCTTCCACAAAAATATTTTCTCTTATCTCTTAGCAGCTTTATACTTTCAAAGGAGAAAACATGAGATTACCAAAAAAAAAAAGGTTGAATAGCTTGGTGGAACATCCTGTTTATGCACAGAGAAAGCCATTGGATTGTCAAGGCAGCAGTGACAATTGAATTTCATGCAGAGGGTGTCTCCACACACCTGGCACACCATGGAGCTGCATCCAGGAGTGCAGAGACACTTCAGGTGTTTCTTGCTGGCAAAGCAAACAGTGTGGTGATCTGGATCCCAAGTTACTGTACTTTGGAATCAGACAATTCCACATGCTGGTTCAAGGAGAGTATTATCTTGCATCCCATTCTCATCTGAATAAATCTTGTTCCTTTTCAGGTCTGTTCTTAAGATAGTGGTCATCCCAAAGCTTGGGTTGGATCAGTTTCCAGACTCTGTCACCTTGGGAGATGAAATACAGTATTTTTCAAGCTGCAGAGCTGGCTCCCAGTGGCTTTGAATTTGGCTGACGGTTCCTGTTCTTGGGCCTATCATTCTCAGACGCTTATTTACTGTGTGCACTCCACAAAGGAGGGCTTGAGGCATCCTTCCAAGGTCTGCTTTCAATAAAGGAGTTGTCAGCCAGCCACAAAGCTCTTGAAAACCCTCAGGTTTTTTTAGGGTCATTTTAAGTTGCTGCTTTATTTCCACCTGGTGATTGAGACCTGCATAAAGCCAGCCATCAGGATTGACACTGGGGACATGGCTGTTTCTGATGATTTGACTGTTGATTTAAGATCTGTTTATTTGATTGCTTAGTTGATCAGTTTATTTAAATTTACGTGTGCTACCAGTGGGACAATGCTGATGTACACATTACCTTTTGATAAGGCACCTTGGTTTTTAATTTTCTTAATTAGTGATAATGCTTAAACCTGCCTGGCATTTGAACACAGAGGCTTAAGCACATGTTTGGACTTGCAGGTCAAAGAAAATAACATTTCCTATGAACTGGACTTTTCCAAAGTGTACTGGAACCCGCGCCTGTCCACAGAGCACGGCCGCATAGTGGAGCTGCTCAAGGCCGGCGATGTCCTCTTCGACGTCTTCGCTGGGGTCGGGCCTTTCGCCATCCCAGCAGCCAGGAGAAAGTGCCGAGTGTTTGCCAACGACCTCAACCCCGAGTCCTACCGCTGGCTCCTGCACAACTGCAAGCTCAACAAAGTGGACACCAAGGTCAAGGTGTTCAACATGGACGGCAGGGACTTCCTGCGGGGGCCGGTGAGGGAGGAGCTCAGCAAAGAGCTCCCGCTCCTGAAGGAAGAACAGAAAACCGCTTTCCACGTAGTGATGAATTTGCCAGCTCTGGCTGTGGAGTTTCTGGATGTTTTCAGGCATCTCTTGGTTGGGGAGCCCTGCAGCCCTGGTGCACTTCCCACTGTGCACTGCTATGGGTTCTCCAAACACAGCAACCCAGCCAGAGACATTCAGGAGCGAGCAGAAGCTGTGCTGGGAACATCCTTGGCTGGACGCTGCTCCACTTTCCTGGTCAGGAACGTGGCACCCAACAAAGAGATGCTGTGCCTCAGTTTCCAAATCCCAGCAGATGTGCTGTACAAGAGGCCCTGCCCTGATGACGGTAAGGAGCAAACCTCCCATGTGGCATTGGGATTTGAGGCTGGTCCCACCTGCTCAGCCCCTGGGCCACTCCAGGCGTGTGACAGCAGTGTGGATATGGGGCTGAGCCTGGAGGTGGCTGGCAGGACCGAGCGCCTGCACGTGTGCAGCAGCTGCAGCGCTTCTGGGTTTGGTAACAGCAGCCTGCTCCTCTGATCCCAGCATGAGCCTCCCCAGAAAAATGGTGGACTGGACAGGATCAGCCCACAGGCCATAAACCAGACCTTTATGCCTCAGGTTGTGCACTGGGGGAGGACTGGGACTCAGTGGTCCTTGTGGGCCCTTCCAGTGCAGGATATTCAGTGGCTCTGTGATCTAATGCCAAGCACACGTTTCTGTTAGCTCAGTCCTTCTGAACTGGAGCTGTGTTTTTGCCCAGATCAGTGCACTTCCAAGGGACTGCTCCCAGCTCTGACCTTCTCCTTATGCTCACACAGACTCAATGAGGTCTGGAGTCACCACATCAGCAGAATAAGGTTCTGTACCTGATTCAGTTTAATTGAGACATTGATACTCTTAAAGATCTTCAGTGCTGAATTTTGGTTGTTTTGTGGGGTTTTGGGGTTTTTTTGTTTATAACTGTTCATTTATTCTTAAAGTACTTGTAGAAACTGGTTGGTATCTTGGGCTTTGCCCTACATGACAAAGGGAGCAGAGGGAGGCTCTCAGTCTGCAGTTACATGAACTTGAGGAAAGGAGGTTTTTATAAAGCGTTAATGCCATGAAATGTATTTCTTTGCTGTTGTTGGGTAGCACTGAAATGTAGGTCAAAATGTAGCTCCATACAGATTTTTTTAAAGTCTTCTTTGGCATTCAGTAAAGACCCCCCATTATTGCTCTGAGTTTTCATTTGTGACTGTTAACCCTGATTTTAACTCTCATCTCTTCCTGTTAAATCCTTTAACAGAGTTCCCTGTTCCAGAGCTTGTGGTTAGATCAGTCTGTTTACTGTACATTAAATAACTTACTTTTTCTAACCTTTTCCAGCAAAACCAGCTTCGAAACGTCTCTGTACCAGCCAAGATTCTGTAGAAGAGAAGGTACTGAGTTGAAGACCACAGCTATGGTGACTACCTTAGTTTGTGTAAAGGATATTTGGGGTGTCTCTGTTTTAACCCTTGAGTTATAAGGAGCAAACCTGTGTTCCCATCGAGTTGCTGCTTTCCTTTGGGAGCCTTGCTTCCTGCAGTCACCTTTTCTTCTCATTGTGGGATCGACTGAAATTGTTGTTACTACAAAAAATTAAAACTTAATTGTTTTATAATAAATGTGTTCTGGTACTTTCCTGCTCTCTGTTGTTTCATGCCCTAACTCAGTGGCAGGACCTGGGGTAGTTTTCTGCTGTAGTATTTTGATAATGTGCAAGTTGTGGGGAGAACAGATTTTCATGTCTTGTAAGGTCTAGGAAGGGGACTTGTATAACCCCTGCCCTGTATTCCCCCTGACAGATGTTTTGGTTTCAGAATACTGGATTATGGTTAGCAGATGCACAAACAGCTCTTGGGTAAGCAAGATAACCTTTCAAAAGCTTAACCTGAGATACCAAAAGGGCCAAATAGCCCAATATCCTGAGGTTTTGAGTAAAAAAAGCTTTTTAACACCAAGATTTAGTTAGGGATTAGTTGACTCCTAACTTTGTGTTTGTCCATGGTTAGAGCCATAAAGACTTTTATGTCTTTTGCACATTTGCAGATGAAGTTCATGCTTGCACTGCAGTTCCAGGCTGAAACCAGCACCTGAAAAACAGCTTTGTCCTCCTGAAACCGTGTCCTCCCGTGGCTTTTGTGCCTCTGCCCTCTCCCAGCTCTCCCCACCTCTGCCTGCTCCCCTGCTGCAGTCCCTGGATGATCTTTTTGGCTGGCTGCTTGTATTCTGCAGGGATTTGAAAAG
The DNA here is from genome assembly GCA_013397375.1 of Toxostoma redivivum. NCBI lineage: Eukaryota > Metazoa > Chordata > Aves > Passeriformes > Mimidae > Toxostoma > Toxostoma redivivum. The sequence continues at coordinate 118,992 of VXBI01002280.1, read as the reverse complement.
CCTCTGCCTTTGATTTCCTTTTCTTACCCATCCAAACTATTGTTGGGTAATGTCAACCACAAATAGTTTATTTGGCCAGAGAACTCGGCTCGCCCTCTGAGTTTCAGATATTTTCCCTCAGCCCAAGCTCCGAGCTCACGCCCAGCAACCAGATGTCTGTCACCCTCCTGGCCCTGCTGCTGTGGCTCCAGCCCTGAGCCTGCAGCGTGCTGCATTTTTGGTTCTCACCCAAACACCACCAAGGGCCACGGATTTGTTTTGCTCGTGGCTCCGTGTGACGGCCTTTCCTTCCCTTGGCTGCACAGCCCGTGTTTGGAGCGAGCCCTCGCAGCCTGGTTCCTGCAGGACCATGTTTATCAATTCCCAGGGAGGCCATCCTGACTCCCCTGGGTGTCCTGATTCCTCCCTGGCCTGCACTGAGCCCAAGCCCTCCTGCTCAGGCCTTTAACACCAATCCCTGCAGCTCCAACCTGGGAGTGCTGGCACTGCTGAGCTGGGATTCTGCCCCGGCCTCACTGCTGCTCTGCTGCGTGTCCCATTTGCTGACACCTCTGCTGCTCTCTGCCTTTCCGTAAACATCTGAAGGCAGCTCCTGCTCTCTGGAGCCCCCCACAAACACTGCTGGAGTGGTAAGGCCCTCCATCACCCTGGAATGGTGCAGCCACCCTGGGATCACTGCCTGACACAGACTGGGGTTCCCTGTGACTTCACGTTGCTTCACAGTCCCATTTAGGGCTTGGCACCACTGCACCAACAGAAACCAGGCTTTGATCACCATTTCTGGGTCAAGCCTGCGAAATATATAACGGATTTTCACTAAAGCATCCCAGGGCAGGGAAGGGTTTGAACTGGAAAGGTTTTCTTCCCTTAAGGACTGAATGGCAGCGTTATTCCAGCAGCATAACTTCAGTTAAGATGCCAGCGTAGCAGATACATCACTATATTCATAACCAGGGGTTTTCCAACTTCCTGTGCAGTTGCCAGTTCTGTGTACAAGAAATGACATAATAAATAATAGCCAAGCTACACACAAGTTAATGAGTGTATTGAAATTATAAATATCAATATGCATATGCAGTTCTGCATTCATTAGGGCATGACCTGGGGCTTTACAAGGTGAATACGAAGAGATCATTGGTGAGGTGCATCTTCCAGTCTAGGTGAGCCTGGGAGAGAAGAGAGAAGGATCTGATCTCTTTATCACCTCTGCCTTCTGTAACATTCCTTGTCAGCAGCTGTTCTGGGCACAACCAAGGGGATTTCAAAGGGCGATGGAAATTTTGCCATCTCCCCCAGTTTCTTTAATAAAAAAGCACCAAGTCTGGAATAGATCTCATTCTTCTCTTTATTACAGCATACAAAAAATACATCCATCTAGTGCATCCTCAGTGCAGGATTCAACAGCTATGAGCAGGGGGCCTATAAAACATGGCCCAAGGTGGCTGTCCTGAGCAGCTTCCCTTCTCCTGCAGTTGGTCAACGTTCCATTAGAAGGAGCAGGCAAGGAATACAAGGATCACATCAGGTGGCAGGGATCATCCCCACAGCCAAAGGGATGCTCCCACCTAAAGAAGCTCCTGAGTTTATGACAGAAAAGTTGCAAATGGAGATAAACAGCAAAACAAAGCAAACAAACAAAAAAAGCAAAACAAACAAACCCCAAAAGGGAAACCCACAATTTTGACTACTTCAGTGACTTTGCCTTGTATCAAGGTTTCTTAAATTGCTTCTAAAACACCTCAGCTGAAAGACCTTGAGCTAAAGATTTGTTTTCCAAGCAAAGGTGAGAACCAAGTGACACACAGAGGAAGGATCCCACACAAGAGTTGTGTCAGCATAATTCCAGAGTTTCTCATCTCATCCAGCTGGCAGGAGGAAAAACCCACTTGTCTAAACTGGGGAAACTAGTTTTATGGGAAGAAAATGTAGGCTTGAATATTGACACTAAATGTTATAATCAAAATGGCATTTAAATGCTTGTGCAAATAAAACCCTGCAATAAGAGTAAAACCACAAACTTTATTAAAGTCTGGCTTTATTTTAAAAAAATTTACAAGTGTATTTCTTTAAGCCTCAAACGTACACAGCTGAGTTTTTCACATCTTCCATTAGATGTGGCTTATTGCTTCAGCCTCCCTCAGCAAAGTGCCACATGACTAACGAGTTTACCCCTCCACAAGAATGTATCTACCATTTTACAAAGCTCTGGTGCAGCCGGGGTTTGTTTTATCCCTTAACACTTAAAGGCAGCTGGTTGTGCACCAGAGGGGTGCACAGAGCAGTGAGTGCAGCCCAGATGGCAGCGATCCTGCCCCACCTTGGCTGGCTTGGCTCGCTCCTCGCCCCGCTGGGTGTCCCTTGGTCACAGGCTGGTGCTCCCTGGCTAGCTGGGGTGCCAGAAGAGCCCGCTGAAAGCGTCCTGCAGGGCCCGATGACAAGCCAGGGAGGACGCGTAGCCCCCAGCCAGGTCCTGCGGAGAGGCGGCTCGAACGTGGGTGAGGTACCTGCAGCAAAGAGCAGCGTTATTTTAGAGCAGAGGAAACACATCAAACACCTCTGTAGTTCACAGGGCAGCGAGGTTGAGGCTACTTTTTAGGAGAAAGCAAGGAGATGGAGCTGCCCACTTCCTGCTGGACACATCAGAATAAAACTTCCATGAGTTAAAGCAGAGACGCGCCTTCAGCCAGGCTGCCCCAACCAGAGCTGTGGTGGCACAGGGTTCAGGGCACTCAGGAGTTTGTGTTCTCTGTGCTTGCTCTGGGGTTGGTTCATCTCTCCACCCACAGGTCCTGCCAAGACAAGGACACCACCAGAAGCTTTCCTGCACTCCCACAGGAACAGGAGGGTTTCACTTCTGCCACTGAATGCCAGGCACTCCCCCAAGCTGTCGTGTGCCAGCTGCTCTGATGACCACAGGGCTGAGCTTCCTTTGCTTGTTACCTGTGCCTGGAGCCCACTGACACTGGGAATTAGATCTGTGGGAGGCCACCATCATTTTGGCTAAAGAAGGTTCTAAACTGCCCCATTAATTAAGCATCATCGCCCATTTGCAGAGCCATCTAATTTTACCCCTAACTTCCAGAGTGTTGAGTTGACATGGAAGCAGGAGTTGACATGGAAACACAAACACACTGCCTGTGCTGGCACTGCCACTCCTGGCTCCCCTTGGCTCCTTCCAAGGGCTCCACCCCAGCCACACACGCTGAGAGCTCCTGGTAAAGGATGGCTTCACCCCACATTGTAACCCTACAGCTCTTGCACCCCATGAGACAGGTACAAGACAGATTCTCCACTAGTTTTGCACCAAAACCCCATCAAATAGACAGATCCACAGCCTGGCAGGACCAACATGAGAACCATCTCCAACCCTGACCTCCAGACACAGCCCCATAAACACGGAGTGCTTTGCACGGGGCCGCGCTTCAGCCGCTGTTTTGATTCCTCACTTGGTACATGTTGCTCCTGGGAAGATTGAGTCATTCCACCTCTGGCTTGGCAATCCAAGCATAAACTTGCAAAACGCACACAGCCTTTTATAATGTTATCCTGAGAAACCTAAAACAGCTGCACTTTTGGCAGGAAAATACAGGACCACCAGTAAAATATCCAAAACAGTTGCATCTTTTAATTTATGACTGTACACTGTTTCCATAAAGAGTATATAAAACAGGTCAGATTTTATAGGTAAGATGTAATAAACAGTCATACCCATTGATGCCATAAAAGCATAGAAAAAGAGATTGCTGAGAAATAATTAATTACAGTTTTAAAAACTGTATTTCTTGCACCTAATAACAATGCACAGACATGAGCAATGTTTCTGAGGGATTCTTGGTGAGATGCTGAAGCTGAGACTGAATTTACCTCCTGTGACTGAGTTGAGGTGTTTTGTACCAAGCTGTGACAGAATCTGGCCCTCACTGCCAGATACTGGTTCCCATCAGCACAGACACAGGCAGGAGAGCACAAAATAATAATAAAATAAACCATATTAATAGTGCTCAGTCCAAAAGAATCTACAAACAAAGCTGGTCACATCTCTTAATCTGCAAGGGGAGGTGGTCTGCAGAGAGTTCCTGGTTTGTGGCAGAAGACATTTTATGGGTTTTAATTTTTTTTGTAATATTCTTCTTACTCATCTTTTAGTATTTTAAGAGGAAGATCTCATCCTTCCCAAAGGACTTTTAAAACTGCTGTCGGAAACAGGAGCTCCTTTCCTCATCCAGGAATGATGGGCACTGACAAAAACAAGTAATTTCCTTCAAAACGCTGATGTGAAACTACCTCTACCCTCCAAAAAAGAGAGTCTTATAAAAATCAGTTTCCATCTTGGATTTCACTTCTATCATATTTATTTCGTTGCACAACTTCATTTTCCCCTCATGCATGAAACAGTCCAGTGAAAACGGGATTATTTTACATTTCATTATTAACAAAGGTTGGTTGCGTCTTTCTCATTACTTTCCTTATCTTCTCTTACTTATATATTACTGAAAGGATAAAAACACTCTATTGTCTCCCTTTTTCTGAGACATCTGAAATTGGATCATTGATTTCATAAGACAACCTGACTTCTAGCCACTGCAGCACTTGTAGTTAATTGGGAGGTGATCTCTGAAGCAATACAAAATCATTGCCAAAAAGGCCCCCATCGACTTTTACTGCACAACCTGCCCTAATTCTCCTTACTCCTGAGAAACGAGCCCAGCCCGCTGCTGGCTGTCAAGTGAGGTCTTTATTTTCTTGTTAAGTATCTGAACTTACTGCTCTTGACCCATTTAATTACTGTGGTACACCAGGCAATTGCAAAGAATCTGCCACGCTGAAGCCACACAATGAGAAGTGAATGTTTTTTGCCGGCTTTTCCACACCGGTCCCCATCTGTGCTGCCTGATTCCAGCCATCCACTCCACAGGAGAATCTCTCTGAACTGGATTCCTGGGGTTTCTGGCAGAGGTCAGCACATCTTTTCATGTACACCTTTACAACAGCAGCAGGAAGAAGTGCTTGCCAAGTTTTATTTCCAAAAAGCCGAGCTCCGTTAGGTCTTGGGACCTGGAGGTAATTGCTCTCACTAGTTAGCAAATTCCAGCACACTGGGTCTGTTTTTCATAGGTTTATTTTAAGTACCTGTAAATCTTATAAGCAGAAACCAGGAAAAAGAGGTTTGCTTTTTCTGGTGCACAGTTTTTTAATGTAACTTGTTTTTACTGAGGGCAGACTAAACTCTGAAGTTAAATAAAGCCTGCACTATTATTTCTGAGCAGGGCTAAAGGGCTGTGTGTTCCCTGGCCCACCATTTCACACTTCCCATTCCCAGCAATGCCTGTGCTCTGCTTCAGGCTCTGCCCAAACAAGCCCCCTTTCCTTGGTTGCAGCCTTTGGATGCTGATCTTCCCTGTTAACCTTTCATGACAGTTAAAACACGTCGTATTTTGTTCTTCATGAGCCTTGGGGGGCTCATTCCTGACCTTCAGTTTCTCATCACTATGGAGGGGATGGGAGGGAAAAAAACCCAAGAAAACCCCTCCTGTTTTCAAGAGAAGAGGTGTAATTCACAGCTTTGTGGAGGCTCAGAATCAAGCTGGTTGCTCCTAGGAGGGTTTTCTTCATGTTTTCTCTTTTCCCAAGGCTGGGTCACAACCACTTCACCAGGAGAGGCCAGGACTGCAGAGAGCTACGTGGGCTCAGTGTGGCAGCAGATGTGATCCCCCTGTGCCTCCCCAGCACAGCCCAGGAGCCCCAGTTCCCCTGGCACCGCTGCTGCTGAGAGCCAGAGGACCCACCAGCAGCTCAGCAATGCCCAGGGCCACTGGCAAACAACCCCTCACTGCTCAGCAGGGTGGTCTTGTTCCAGAGAAATTCGGGAAAGAGGTCAGAAACAATCAGAGAGAAAGGAGAAACAGCACAATCAAACCTGGCTAGAATAAACACCAACCAAAAACCAAACAAAGCTAAAAACCCCCACCTAAACAAACAAAAAGGACCAAACATACAACCAACAAACTCAAAACACCCCATAGTATGTCCCTTCACCCATCCAGCTGAAAGTACCAGTGCTAGGGATTGTTTCACACAATCTTCCCTGCTACTCAACATAAATACACTCCCAGGGGTGTTTCTGCAGATGCATCACTTAGAGATACTTATGGAATAACTGTGTATTTGGCATACAGATTTTTTTTACCTATTAGATATTTTATTGGAGTGAAGAAAAGAAAAATCATTCACAAGTTGTCTGACAGGGAAAAAAAAAAAGAAATAATTCAATTCTATTCTACAGAGTAGATTTACTGCTCATCTGATTATCCACAGTATCTAAGACAGAAAGTAATGGGGTAGACATTAGATCTGGGAAATTTTCCAGATTCATCATTTAAATAATAAATAGTGGTCGCATAAAGCAAGCAAAACACTCCAGTCTGGAAAACTGTGTGAAGCATTAGCAAGGCAGTAGCATAGGCTGCTGCATTCCTGAGCCTTTGTGGAGACAGCATTTTCATTGGATTTACCAATCCCTAGGATAAACTATTGCTGTGTTACTCAGTGAGCTGCAGAGACTGGGTCTTGTCAGAGGAGAGGAGAGAGGCACATAAGGAGCTGGACTGTGTCTGGCTTCTGCTGAGGAATGTGTGGCCTGGGTTACTCTCCAGCCCCTGAGCAGGTACAAACTGAGCTCCTCTGCTCTGCTCTGTTTCCCTTTGAACCAGTCAGCTCTACCACAGTGGGTCTGTGCAGCCAAACAGAATTTGTTTATAAAATGAGCTGAGTTCATTGCTGTTCTCCATTAAATAGCCCCAGGAAATGCATTTGGGAACAGACCTTCACTGGGTGTTATTCAAATATGGTGTGGTTCTCCCTCTCTCAGACTAATATGACTAAGGCAGGGCAAAAACACAAGGCACAAAGCTGGTACTCAAATCCAGAATAGCAATTCATCATTCCAGGGAGTAGCTACAAGCCTGATCCTCAAATTAGGAAAAAAAAAAACAAAACCAAACAAACACACTTCCATCCATTTTAGCAGACACTATTTGGGCAGTATGATTGCATTTAGATGTTAAACCCACCAGCTATGACTACTATCAGAAGTTCCTACTGAACCCCAGCCCATTCTGACACAGAATTCAAGTTTAATGCAGCCATGAGCTAAGCAAGAGCTCCTCGTGAGCCCAACCCAATCCCTCCTTGTTCCAGGTCACACTGCCAGCCCTGACAGCAGCCAGGCACCTGCCACCAGCCACTCCTCTCCTCCACCCTCCAGACCACACAGACAAAATGGGAGAAAATCTATTTAACAGGTGCAGTCACTGAAGGAGTTCTGTTATTTGTTTGGGGTTTTTTCCGATGTTTCTCTGTATACAATTGCAGCAATCAGTGTAGATGTCAAAACAGGACTAAGCATGATGAGGCCCAAATATGGCAGAGAAATAAAAAACACATTTTCACCCAGATTGTGGCACCTTATGGAGTAAACATGGCCCATAGTGCAGGAGTATAAGGAAAAGTCACTCTAAATACCACAACAGAGTTTTGGCTACTAAAAATCCTGCCAAAGAGAAGTGACCCAGCACAGACACTGCCCCTGCAGCCCCAGCAATCCCACCTGCAGACAGCACTACTGTGCACATTCAGCTTAGTAAGCCAGGCTGTTTTGTTGTTATTAATAGTCCTGTGCTGCTTGCTAAGGGCTTAGTGAGCAGAAATTGCCCTCTGAGGTGTCAGATGAATACCAGACCCTTCTCCGTGCCACAAACTTGCTCAGCCCGTTTTACTCACCCATGCCCCAGGAATCTGCCACAGAACCATCACTTACTCACTGCAACTCTCATTTCCAGCAAGGAAATGTAGTGCCCTCACCTTGCAATAAATTCTGCAAAAGCAGATGCCTTCTGTCTCCAATGGATCTCTTTTTGTTATAGTTAAGGATTAAGACAAAAATAAAATTAAGAGTTTAAGCTCCTAGAACATTTATTTCTCCATTTTAGGTTTTCTGAGTGAAGAACTCTGTTCTACCAGAAATAAACTTTCCCAGTAGAAAAGACAGGAAATGCCCCAACCCAGCAAATCAATAGAATATAGAACTTCAAGTGATTCTTTTTAACCTCTCCCATCTGCTTTTTCTAAACAGCAATTTGTTCCAAACGCTGTCAGAGTTTTCTCAGGGCAAGAGCATGTGTAAACTGCGTGTGGTGAAACAAAGTACTTTTAAATTAAAACAAAACAGGTCTACCACAGCACACCTCAGCTAAGATGGAACAGGACAGAGTTCTGCTACCAGACACTGAAAGAGGCCAAAAAAAGGCACCTCAAGATGTGATATTAGCTATCAAACAGCTAAAGCTGTCGCTGCTAAAGCCAGTTCTGACTCCAAAAGTAGAAATTAGTGCTGAGTTATTCCCCCCTCTTTTCCCCCATCCTCTTCTCCCTTATAATGTCCTTTATATAAAGGGCAAACATTTTGGATGCTGGAAAGCCAAAGCTACCAGTGTCCAGCTGCAACAGTGACCCAGCAGCACCCTGGAGCCCAGTGCTCCCTCCCAGTCAGCTGCTGCAGTGACCAATAAAGGAATTTCCGAGGGTTTAACATAAAAACTACAGCTCTTTTATTTGATGTTTCACATAAACTGTTTCCTCTGTTAATGGTGAAACCCATACATGACCTGTAAGATTTATCTAATGACCCATCTCAGAGAGTTTATGACAGATTACCTGTGAACTGGTGAGTGCAGTCGTGAACCCTGAAGCAGAAAAACCTATAAATGCAAAGACCCAAAGTCACAGAAGCCCTCCTAGGTGGGGGGAAGAGAACAGAATCAGATTTTCCCATACTACTTTCCCTAAAAACTTCCTCTTTTGGTGATGAAATCCAGAGTTCAGAGACCAAGCATTTCCACTGAAAAGCTAATACACTGGAGAGTGGAATGGAGGGAAATTTCCTTATGACCTCCAGTGCTCCTCATAAAAAACCCAGCTCTTCTACTGGCAAAAAAAGAATTTTAAAGAAAGAAAAGTTTTAGAGAGCACCTGGTTCTCCAGCATTTTCCCAGCACTGCAATTCTACTGCTGCCCTGGTTTTTAAATAGATGTGAGACCAGACTCAGGTACTTGCATTTATTTAACACATAAACATTTGCTTTTGGAGTAACTGAGAAGCCAGTGCTGTTGCCTTGAGGTAAGATGAAAAGCTAGAGAGAAATTGAGATCAAAGGAAAAGGAGAAATGCCTTCCGCCTCCCAGAAACTGATATAATTTTAAAAGAAGTAGATGTTTTAAAGTGTAAAGACAGGAAAGTAACAATGAAAAAGGTTTTATAGAATAAAGGAAGCTTTGTAGTCCTCTGCCCTGATATGCATTTTGCACATTTCCTCTGCTGCAGGCTGGATGCAGCCCTGGGACTGGACCTGCAGGCACTGCCAAAAAAACGAGATTTGGACAATTCCAGTCCCACTGCAGGGCCCTACCCAAGAAAGCACCACCTTGATAAGAAAAGTCTATAAACTCCAATTGCAATGGACTGCAGACTTTGAGACTGTCAACCTAAAGCACTGTGAACTGTAGATATAAAAATTACTTTTAAATGAGACGTAAACCCCTTAAATGGTGCAAGTTGACCTGTTCCTATCTTCAAAAGGAACTGCAAATCCAATTTCACCTGGAGATGTTACAAATGTTAACAAGTTAAATAAACCTCCTCTTTTCACTGAGGAGTTATCCAAGCTAGAGAATCACATTCAACAAGAATTCCTATGTGTAAATCCAGAGCATGTTTGAGAAAGACATTTTAGCCCTCATATGAGCCCACAATTAACAGTAGGTGCCTGCATATTCTCTTTAAAAATAATCAAATGCTACATTTAATCAGCTTCTCTTAACATTTGATCAGGCAGCATCATTTCAGACAAGATATAACAGTTCCAGCCTTACAAAATGTGAATACCAGTGCAAGAGAGCAGCCAATGCTGTCTTTGGAGCACTCAGTGATTCTAAGCTAATGTGGGAAATCTTGAACACAGTTTCAGAAGTTAAAGTGATGACAGAGGTCATCTTGTTTTGTTGGGGTTTTATTAGTCAAAAAGAAAAACGAGCAGCCTTGAAGCTGCTAAAGTACATCACAACCCCACTAAGGAACCCTTAGAGAAAGGGGGCATGTCCTCAGCAGCTCTAAGGCAACATTGGTTACAGGTTTCTGTGCTGCTGCAGGGTGGATTCAAAACAAGGATTATCTGGAAGTTCTCCTCATTTTAGCACACAGCTGCCTGTTTTAAAATAAAAACAGGAAATGGAAAGCAGAACCTGCAAATACACAAATCCTTTGCAAACAAAGGAAAACTGAAGGCTATGCAAGTTCTTTTTGGTCACATGTTTCAACCCTATATAGGATATTTTATACAAATTCTATGCTGACTTCTCTTTCTTAACTTGTTGGGGGGCTTCCTTGCATCTCTCTTTCCTCCTAGTAAAAGATTTAGTTGTTTGGATGGCTCCATGCATGTCAGAGAAGAGCCATCACTGACTGTGCTGTGTAAACTGTTTGCTCCTTGTTGCTCACCACAAATCTCCACACCACACATTCCTGCCAGCTACAAAATATGCACAGGCACTCCTGTTTGTATTAATTTTTTTTTTCCTTTAAACTGCAAGGATTTCTGCTTCAACTCCTTCCCAACTAGCTGCTTGGATTCCTTACCCTCATGCACTTAGCTGTAACGAGAGGTTAGTGTTTATTTCTAGAAGCCTTGCTCACAGGAAGCCTTCCTTCAGTGCCAGTGACTTCCGTAACTCCAGAGGGGCTGGGAGTGCTCTTGGATGAGCGGGGGCACCTGGTGCCCCATTTGTCATCTTCCTGAGGTCACCTCCCAGCTGTCTGTCCTCTCAACACCCGGCCCCAGCACCGTGTTCAAGGCATTCTGCCTCGCTCGGGTTTCCAGGTCTGCACTTCCAGATACAGTAAATCAATCAGCCCCCACCCAAAGAGCTCCAACAACTGCAAGTGAAGCATTAGAGCAGTGCTGAGCGGCCCCGCTGTGCACAAGGACACTGCAGTGCCCGCGGAGCCCGGCACAGCGCTGCTCTGCAGGACTGGCATGGATTACACTCGAAACTGCAGAGCTGCAGCTACATTTAGTCTGTGACTAAATCAGGCTCTGCTCGTACTTGACCCCAGGAAGAATGTCATTGAACACAAGGGCTTTTTCTCAGCTGTCATATTGGATTTTTTTTTCCTTTTCAATGGCTAAAGCAACCATTAAGACACCATTTCTGTAACTGCAAAGCAGCTCACTTTGTAATGTGTCGTGGAAATGCTTTGGCATAGACTGATCTCCAAATTCTTCATCTTTCCCTCTTGTTCTCCAACTCCACTCTTCCTCCCACACACTGTGTTTAGGACAAAGGGCACAAGAAGAATATGGATGTGTTTAAATATTTATTATAACTCTGAGGAAGTTAACCTCTGTTCTATAACTTCCTACCTAAGTCAAGACTGTTTTCATAGGCTTATCTTTATTAAGTAATGATAGGGCAAGTTCAGTTTTAAAGACACCACTGTGTCTTTCCCAAGGGCTGGGGGAATGCATCCCTGGGCTGGACTCTGGGAATACAGCATCCCTTCTGCAGGCAAGAAGGGAGAACACAGCTTTTATTCTGACAGACTGCTCATTTGGGATAAAAATCCCCTCCTGTTCCTCCCACTCTGCCTTTTTTCCCGTGTTCTACACACCCCACTGAGCACCATGAATCCCCCAGAGCACAGCCAGAGATCCATATTGATGAACTGGGGCTTTGGGAGAGCTACATGAAAGAGATTCCTCCAGCACCAGCTTCCATGTAAATTATGCATCTGTTGGCAAAGGGAGCCCTTTCTGAACAGGGCACTCAGTCACGAGCACCTACAGAAGGAAGATGGAGATGCACAGACACTTTTTTTCTCTCTTTTTAGCACATTTTGCTTAATGCACCATTCTGAGGCAACAGACAAGGACAGTCATGATTGCATCACAGAATCATAGAACAATTTGGGATGAAAGAGACATTAAAGATCATCCAGTTCCAACCTCCCTGCCATGGACACAGGGATGTCACCCACTAGCTCAGGACACGACTGCAGAGTCCAGGATGGCTCCAAGCAGACAGGAGGTGTTTTAGCCCCAGGAGCGCTGGTAAGGATCTTGATTTCAGGCCCAAGGCTGGAAAATGAAGTGGCAGAATGCTTTTTCTTGCATTTAAGGACTTGCTTTAGTCCCAGCAGGGAAGAACAGAGCCCCTGGGTGATTCATGTATCAGGCACAGCAACAGGCTTTGCCCCCAAATCACTGCTGATAGAAAAAAAACATATGAACACAGAAAAAGTGGTTATAACCTTAGCTTTGAAATACAGTTTCCCCAGTCAGAAAGTCAGTTCTGTTTTCACTGTGACATAGCAGCCTCTGTTCTGATTGAGCAGCAATGAATTCACATCATATGGCAATTCCAGTTTAATATGACTCAAAATAGCACAAGAATTTCTGAAGGGTTTTTAGCTGCTGATACTGATCAGATAAGTAAGCTGCCAAACCTAATAATTATCTCAAATGAAAAACTACAAACTCTCGATTATTCATTTCAGATAACAAGAACCCAAAGTTATTTTCTTTGGGCAGAATGTGAACAGTGTAATTGTTGAAAGCAAATATTGCAGTTTGAATGACAGTATTTAAAGAAGATGAGATTGGGTCAAAAGGTGAAAACCAGGTCGCTTTCTCTTGCAGCTGACTTGTGCTCTAATGCATGAGCCCCTCGGCAGCCTCAGGTTCTGGCTGCTGCTGGTCAGGTCAGCATTTCAGGCTGATGTGAGGATCAGGTTTACAGCTCTCAGCCAGGCTGGCGTTGGCTCCTCAGGAAGGCCTGGAAGAGGTGGGAGGGAGCACAGAGGGCAGGAGCTTGGAGTGAGGCTTCTGCTCAATGCCACAGATTGGTGAAGCATAAAAAGCATCTGCCCCAGGCAGGTGCAGCTTTGGGCTGAGCTCTCAAACCCTGACTGCAAAGGAGCTGCACAGCCCCACTCTGGCACAGGGCAGTCACAGCTCTCACAGCTGGGGGAGGAGGGAAAAGTTGCCCTGTTCTCCTGAAAATATTTTTTACAGGGGAATGAAGGGGAAAAAACTACTCCTTCAATCCTAGGCAATTTCCTCCTATCTGTCAGCATATGGTAGGAGTTATTATTATTTGGCTTAAATATAAAGCATCATTAAGACTATTTTTCTGTTTTAACAGCTTAACAATTCTATTGTGAAATCTGGGTGAAATTCTCTGGATTTTATTGTCCTTCTCTATTGTGCTTTGGTAGAATTTCTAGAGGGGAAAAAATGCAGTGATGATAGGAGATCTTCATTTTACTCTTCTAAAAAGACAATGAGTTAAGTGTCTAAATTGAATCATTCTTTATATGATTTCTGTTGAATTAATTTTAATTTTCTGTTGCTTTCAGTCTAATCCAATATCCTGAAACAGCAGAAGCACAGATATCAAACAGGAGTGTGCTGAGTTAGGCAGAACCCCCTAGTTTCTCTTGAGAGAGAAAATACCAACAGAGTTGTTACAGAGCAGTGACATCCACAACTGCTGAAATTCGCCATGGATTATTTGTTAACAACTCAACTTGCAAACTGCATCCCCAAAATCTGTCTCCAAAGAAGTTGAGCCTACTGACTGAACTGATTCTGAAACTGGTGCCTTTTTAAACATTCACAGAAAGTGCCCAGAAATTAGTGGGGATTGCTAATAAAAATGACATTTAATAAATTCTCCTGCTGAGGAGAGCTCCCAGTAACACTAGGTGGCAGAAGGCTCTGTCACATTGAAGACACCTGCAAGACAGATACACTCACAGAACTACTTGAGCTTTATTTTAGAAAAGCTAAGGGAAAAACAGTTGAAAGCGAACAGTTCTAAGATCCCATTTTCCAGCCACTCTTCCAGTTCTAATTCTGGCTCTGATATTCCTAGTGCACATTAATTCATCATTTAAGCTACCCCAGAATATGAATGCACCTTCTAAACCTGAACCTTCAATCACATCTTACTCAATTCAGATGAAATTCTGTATGTGACAGGTGATTCTATTAAGCTTTTATGTAATTAAAAAGAAATTCACTTTAAAGAAATAATTGGCCACTAGGACAAGTACACAACATACACTGTGAATTACCTTGAAGCAAACATGAAACCCAGACTGGAGTGCTATACATTTCTGCAAACACACTTCTGCAGCTGAAAGAAAATCAACAACCTACAAACAAACTCATTCAAAACTGCTCAAGACTCAAAGTGGAAAAGATCTGATAAGAACAGCAGCTGCTCCCTCATGGAGGTGCATTTTCAGGAATACTTTTGTAACTACATACAAAATTCCACTGCTTGTTTCTAGTTTGATATATTTAACCCTTTAAAAAACATCTGTGCTCCATTTTCCTTTATTCTGGCCACTCTCTTTTCAACTCCCCTAAGTTTCTCTCTCATCCTGTATAAATCAAATAAAGAGGTGCCCCTGCTCTGGTGATGTTAGGAGGAAGCTGTAAACACAGAGAGGGAAAGTGAAAGCCAAGCACTGTCTAAATGCTGAAAAACAAAAGGCAGCAGGGGGAGAATGACACTCGTGTTTCCTTAGACAGGTAAGTTTGAGTTGACAGCAAAGATTTCTCTGAGATGCCCATGGCTGCACTGCTTTTCCACTTGCCAAGCAGTAATACCCCAGACTTACAGCACTTTAGGGGTGCTTCCCAAGTGTGGCTGGTGCCAGCACAGACCTCAGTGCATTGTGGAGGGTTATTTTGCACCTCCAGCCAAGGAGGCTGTTTGTGTTTAAATATAGTATATTTTATCATTCACAGTTGTCAGCAGTGGAAATTGTCATCTAAGCAGGAAAAGATGCTGTTGAAGAAACAGGAGGGGTTGGTTAGAAAGTAAAAATTATTTTGGCCGTGACAACTCCTCTCACTGCCCATTTTGAGGGTAAGGGATCAGCCACCCACTGCAAATTGCTGCCTGAGAGTCAGAAAAATCAATAGTAGGTAGGAAAGCCAACTTGCCAAGGCTACAGCCACTGCCAGCAGATTATTAATGCATCTGTCTGCATTCTTTAATGTTTCCTAAGAAGCAACTATGTTAACTGAAAAGGTGCGACGTGTCACCAGCCCTTCTCTTCTCTCCTCTTCATTTTCTCTATATATTAAAACCTTGGCTACCAAAGAAAACAATCATGTTTCACCTCATCTTTTCCCAGCTTTTCTGAAGTTCAGTTCCTGCTCTAGAGCAATATATACAGTCTAAGTACTACCCCTGACAAGCTGTTTGACAGCTCTAAGTTGCACATCTATTTTACTCCCAGAGCCTTGGAGTTGGTAGGGCTTAGATGGGAAATGGAGGCCAATTAAAATAAACACAGACAATATCAATGAATTCTTCAGAAAGGCACAAGACAAGCAAAATGAAACACTACTGGCTTTTGCCCACAGTTAGAATTCAGCTCATCTCACAGGCTGAATGCTCTGGCTGAGGTCCAGAAAGACACTTAAGCACATGTCTTATTTTAAGCATGTGAGCAGCCTCATTGATTTTTCACTCATGCCAGGAAGAATATTCAATGCGCTTAAAGTTAAGCACATTGTTAAGTGCCTTCCTGGACCAAGGCCAGGCTATTTAGCCCTTGCAAGAGTTAGTCTAGAGAACATTTACCATTATTTTAACTTCTCAAGACTTTCTTTGAGATAAAGTTTTATGGTGTATGAAAATATTTCATTCATACGAGCAGTGACTGGCTCACAGCAACCTTCAGGGACCAAGTATTCTCCCCCTTCCCACATCTTCTAAAGCAGTAACTGGAAGGATTAAAGACACAGAAGCAAATATACTGATAAAGAAAATTAGTTTTGAAAGGGAAGCCAGCATTCTTACTGATCTGAAGAGCAAAATAAGCCCCACAGTGAAAAGCTGACAGACATATTAATTTTCAGTGAAAACTAATAAAGTCATTCGCCAATGTCCCATTGCAATACCAAGTCCTGTGCAGGAACTTTGAAAAGCAAGCTAATTGTTGACTGAAATTAATTATACTATAAGCACACATTCAATTCCATTTTCCCTTCTTCCTTTTAGATCGAGTTAAACACAAAATTCAAGGAAAGGCCTGTTAGTGCTTCCTCAAGATGAGCTCACCGCATCAGAGCACTTTAGAGATCAAAGGCACGACAAGCACTTTGCTCTTTGCTACAACAAAGTGATGCCATTTGCTATGTTTGCTACAAACAATTGGATTTTTATCTGGTTGGCATTATCCAAGCTCAGTATCATACTGTCATATCCTGAGTAAGAGCTAGAGAAAGGTGTTTAACAGTACAGCTAAGGAGAGCTGGACTGCATCAGGCTCATGCTCCCTCCACCCAAGCCCTCTCCAGGAGCAGAAAAGGGAGTGCACAGGAATCTGACCATCCCAGTGGGACCAGCAGGACACTGACAATTTGCTCCTCTTCTATGAGGAGATGTACAATTGTACTTCAGTATTTGTTTTTTCCTGGAGAGTTTAAACTCAGTGGTGAAAGTACACAATTGTCAGGGGGATACGTGAAAAGAAAGGCAGTTCAACACTCAATCACCTCTGAAATCTCAGGGTGACAGAGCTGTACCACTCATCATGTCTCACACCAATGCAGCTCCATTGATTTCATGCTACCAAGCCCACACCTGATGGCAACTCCAGCCTCAGCATCCAACACTCCACCTTAGAACCTGGTGGAGAAACTTCTAAGAACTCTGGAAAAAGGAGATAAGATAATGAAGGCAGCCTGCAGACCAAAAAAGACACCTCCTGGTGGATTCTGCTCTAGAAGTCATCAATTTGAAATAAATAATCTCTTTATTTTTAAATATAATTTTACATATCTCATGCTGAGATTATTTGCTGAAATTTTCTCACCTTGCCATGCAATTAGAGCAGGACAGTGACACTGAGAAGGTTGAGGCTGGAAGGCACACAGGGAACCCACTTGGTCCAGCCTCCCTGCTTAGGGCAGGGTCAGCTCAGGCAGTTTGCTCAGGGCTGTATCCAGTCAAGTTTTAGTATCTCCAAGGAGGAACACTCCACAAACTACCTGTCCCAGTGTTTGACCTCTCTTGCAGTAAATGCATTCCAATGGAATTCCATGTATTTCCATTTGTGCCCTCTTAAAGGGAATCGCTGAGGAGAGCCTGGCTCTGTCCCCTTCACTCCCTGCCCTCCATCAGGTATTTACACATCAACAAGGTCCTTCCAAGCCTTCTCCTCTCCAGACTGAAGGTTCCCTCTGTTTCACCTCACACACAGATACCCCAATCCCTCCTTGCTCCAGCATGTCCATGTGTGGCCCCAGGGATGCCAGGACAGGACCCAGCACTGTGGATGTGTCCTCACCAGTGCTGAGCAGAGGGGAAGCATCACCACCTCCCTTGACCTCCTGGTGACACTGCCTGGCACAGCTGGTGGCTTTTCTTCCCCACAAGGACAGGCTGCTGGCTCCTGGTCACCATGGGATGCTCCAGGCCCTTCTCCATGGAGCTGCTTTCCCAGCAGGCTGCCCCCAGCCTGTGCTGGCACATGAGGTTATCCCAGCCCAGGTGCAGCTCCCTGCATTTCTCTTAGATTGCTGTGACACCATTTCTCCAGCCTGCTGAGGTCTCTCTGAAGGGCAGCACAACCATCTGGTGCAGGAGCTACTCCCCTGGGCTTTGCATCACCTGCAAAGCTGCTGAGGGAGCACTCCTTCCACAGCCAGGCATGAAAGAAGAGGGTGCTGCTCCCAGAATCTGCTCCTAGGCTGAACCATTGTGCTCTGCTTTGCTTTCAAACCCTCAGATTTACAGGTATGTTAACAACATTAGATTACATTGGTTTAACCAGCTCCCATTTTTAAATTTAGGTGGTTAAATGAGTGTAATATTTTAATATAGACAAGAATTGAATCTGTTTTTGAACAGTATCTGCTGGTTCAACTTGTCCTTAAAAGTGAACTTCCTTCAAGGAAACTTCAAAAATCATTTATGACTTTAGAGGGAGAGACAGACTTCTCTTTTAGTGCTGCTTTAGTATGTAACTAACCCAAATGGTGGATTTCCTTAAAAAATCATTTCTGCAGACAAAATTGCCCCTTCACTTGAAGAATCCAGAGCAACAAGAAAGCTATTTTCCAGAACTGGGATTACAGCCAGTTTATGATGGATAAACATTGAATGCTTATGGCATAATTATAATGTCACAGCATTTGCTGCCAAAATTACAAAAAATATTCTTAAAATTATGCCCTAAATAGAATGGTGTTTAGTTTAGCTAAACTGAAAGCACACTCCAAGAAATGTGAAAAATAAAACACCATGATTCCAAATCTTAATTATGCATACTAAGGGCTTGTTTTAATAAAAGTATATTTAGTGGCTGAATAAAGTTTCTCAAAAAATAATTTTAAAGATAATGAATTCCCAATGTCCAAAAACATGTCACATGCAATTTCATCAGTGAGTCATGTAAACTAACCTCAAATTTAACCAAATGCAACTGTGATCAATATTGTGTCAATCTGAAAGTATCTGGGGTTTAAGGCAACAAAACCAGATGCAAGGATGAGCAAAAATTTGGAACCCACAAACAGAATGGAGTTCTTGGCTACTGAAAGGTCTGGAACTGTTCTACTGACAGGGAGAAGCCAAAAGAATGAGAAGTTTTGACAGTATTGCCACATTTAGCAGGAAGAGAAAGTCAAGTGCAGGAGGAATAAAAGGGAGATAAATAGTTGCTATGGTAACAAACTAACTTTTTTCTTTAAAAGAGGGCATCTTCCACTTGAGGCAGAGACTGTTCCACACACCTCTGAACTGTTGTACAGTGTCTAGGGATGGACTTGTAATTATATTCCTAGGCATATTTGTAAGGCAAAACCCAGCAAACAACCAAAAAGCCCAACCACATAAAATATAAACACTGTCCAGATTTACCAAGATATTCTTGAAAAAACTGTAACAGTTACTGAACAGAGAGACACAGGAAAGCCAGTTATATATAGCAGACTTAGACCACAAAAGAAAAGGACATTCAAGCTGATTCTACCTTCACTGTGAAACAAAACTGAAGGGTTGTGCATGACCTGCCCACCAGTGCTCTGCTGTCCATCACAACCTCACAACAAGGCAACAATCAATCCCTTTTTATTATTTATTTATCTATCATCTCTTGGCATTAACACTTATCATGAGTTGCAGTGGAAAAACTCATGAACTAAAAACAAAAATGGGGCTGAGAGGGGAAAAATGTGTCAGAGTGGAGAAAAAGGGAGTTTTATTTCTCCAAACAATAACCCCTACCATGACAGCCTTGCTGGCTCCTTCTCCACTGACAGGAATTTCTGTAAAAGAATCATGTGGTGTTGGAATACAAAACTGCAGAGGTTCATATATGAGACAAGCTATAGGTTTGACATAGGACCAGCAAACAAAATGAAAAGCCCAGTCCTCTCCTCTGCCTTCCAAATACTAAAATCTTAGAATGTGACAGAAACCTGTTGATTCTGACAGAGTTTAAATTATGCCAATATGAAGCCAAAGAATCAGAACACCTAACACTGGCAGGGAAATAAGAAGCCCAGGATTTCCCTGCTTCACAGAGTCTCCTGAAAGTTTTTATCTTCCACAAAACCAGGCAGAAAATCCTAGAGGACCACAGAGGGGCAATGGATTTATGAGGTCTGAGATCCTCAAATGAAGAGGTAGTTGAGCTAGTCGATTTTATTAGTTTTATCCCTGAAAGCTTTAATAATAAAACGTTAAAAATAAAGCAGAGCATGCACCTACTAGAAAAGCAATGTCAGTATTGTCCTTTAGGCATGTTTCTCTCCACACCTCTGGAAAGTTGTCTGGCATTTGACATAATTGGGAGGAAGAATTTTCTCCCCTGGCAAAGTCAATTAACTTCACTGTATTTGTATCACCTGTCAGAGCCGAATCTGCTCCCTTCTTCAAGTCTGACACAAGCTCCTACACCTACTTGACACATCAAACAGCTTATATAGAAATTACTGTGCTTTAAAGGGAAGTTCCATGGCTATGTCAAGTCAAAAGCTGCAAGACAAGAGGTGAGTGATTATTCTATTAGTATACACTGCCCTGGAATATTAAAATACAGCCTAACTTTGTACTAAAGTTTAACCTCTTTCATGCAATTTGCTATTTCATTATGAAACTCCTTTAGTCTTCAATCATCAAAAACATCTGTAGAAAATTAAAGCAGGTCTTTTTCCTGCTCTGTGTTCTTGAACTGCTTAATTTCTCCTACTATTAAGATATATAAGCTCCTTGCTGTAACAAGAAATGTAAGAAACAGTGTGGGCCACTCCTTTAACATACAGTCATAAACAGGTAGGTGCACGTTTATGCATTAAGTGTTATAACCAAGCTTTTTATCTTAAGGCTACAATAAAATATTAGTGCTCTGTGAAACACCTTTCAATGTGATGTCATTAGATTGCATGTCATGCCACTCTTTGACATCATAAGTCAATTGCCAGATCTCATCACATTTTATAGGCATTATAGTCCAAACCCATCTCCCATTAGCTCCAATTTAATGTTTGCTGTACATCAATGTATAAACCTTGTAATTAAAGGCAGCAGAGGAGAGAAGGGTAACACACAACGTGCTTAATGCAGCTCTCCAGTTAAAACATGAGGACAAAGCAGCATGGTGGGTAATGCAGGAATGAAAACACATCTCTACTGAAATGCCTTTCCTCGTAATCAACTCTTAAAAGCAGCCAGACCAGAAATGCAGGTCTCCTAGGTGGCAGCCAGGAACTGGGAGCAGTCACTGGATGCATAACTCAGAAACAAGGTCAAGGTCTCTGTGGACCTACACTCCACAGATTTTATGTCCTTGAGCAGCAATGAAGAGCACATCACAGAAGAAAATGTCACTTCTATTTGGGCACAGACCTGTTCTGAAGGCACTTGGACACTGTTGAGAAAGGAGGTTTGGTCCAATAAAATCTCTTTCCTACCAGAATGAGGCTGATGTTTGTATTGAGCTGGTGGAGCAGTGCATCACCTCTGACAGGCTGCTGATGTGATTGAAGGGCAGAGAGCACAGGACTGTATTGATCTCTCAGCAGCAGGGCCAGCACTCCACGGAGCTCTCTTTGAAGTAGCCCCATACAAGTACTGCATTATCTGCCTCTGAGCACTGTGCAGGTTTTCAAAGGCTTAAATATTATGGCACATAAATCTGCTAAAGGCTAACCTGATGCCCTTTGTGAGTGAGAACTTCTTGTACTACAAAGGTTCTACCAGTTGGAGCCATGGAAGAGCAAAAACCACAGGGGAAGCAGAGCTGGCTCTTCCCAGACCACCTCTGTGCTATTCCAACACAGGCTGGAGCACATATGAGCCTGGTTGCCCTAAAAGCCATCTCAAATATAACCTCACACACAAATTTTAGCACAAGTTTTGTAGGATTTTCCTGCAACTCTTTATGGAGGTTAAATCTGTATCAATGCAAACTCCTCATTTTTGTACAAAAACCATTCAATTTTTTCAAGGAAAATAATCTGGTCATATTTCCAGAGGAGTCCCGTGGGTCATCTTTCTGAGTTAGCAATCCTTCTGCATCAGAACTATTATCCCTCAAACCCCTGGAGTATAAAAGTTTGCACTGTCCATTTAAGGCATTGCCACTGAAAATATTCTATCCTGACTGATGGATTGAACCAATATTGATCTCAAATTTCTTTACCCCAAGAACTAACACACTCCTCAGTGACACATCCCAATGAAAAGCTCAAGCTCACCTTTAGCTTTACAACAAAAGTAAGTTTTTTTTAAAAGTACCATATTCAAATTAGTTTTCATAGGTGCTATGCAAAAAAAAATTTAAGCATGATTTACACTGATAGATCTCTAAGAAGTAAGTGTAAATGGAGATTCATCATCCAAAGAGGTATTTTCCCTGCAGGGATCTCATTTTATCCTAGTAATACTCAACAACTTTCATCTGCAATTTGAAAGAAAATATAAAAGTCACCCGCTGCAGAATGTACATCTGTCAAAAAATCTGAAGGGGCTGGGGAAATGCATAAATGATTCAGACTAACCTGTGTAGCACTTACTAAACATGGACTTTTTCCAGCTAGAGACGGCTTAATAGCAAAGGTCACACAACCAGGAGCTAAGAACAGGTCACAGAAACACAGCACCACAAATTAATTAATACTGGAAACATCACAGATAATGGTGGCTGACTTACAAAACCTGAGAACTTGAGCTCTGGTTTCTTCTGGAGGTAAGGATGTGGGTACAGACACAAAGTAGTGTTGGGTAGGGGAATTCAGAATTCACTCTGGTTTTCTGTGTTGAGTTCTCTGAGTGTTACATTCTCTTTTCTGGGGCAAAACACTGAGCTTCAGCTCCACTTGCTGAAAAAAATCACTGCACTGCCAGACCTTCAGAACACCTAATAATACAACAGCAATAACAGCAAGGAGTTATCACGTTGTAAATGTAAAATGATCCATAACAATAGCTGCATACATGAATAGGTGTGCACAAATATATGTATCAATAAATAATTCCAGCAAAAATGACAGCTTTCCTGGATGCACACATCATCCCCTCAAAGCAGGTATTCCTGATGCCCTAAATCCTACCCTCTGCTTGGAAAAATTAATGGTACCACTGCAGTTTCTTCACCAGTTCGTTAGGAAGCAGAGTTTTAGGGAACTCTCATCCTCCCCTATATCTACCCTCACCATGTAGCAGCTATTCTTCTGGGAGCACTCAAGCCTTTTATCAGTGGAAAAGCAAAATTTTTGGAAACAGCTCATAAAGAGAGAATTTAATCAATGAGTTTATGTATAGGCTGGAGAAAAGGTGAAGGGAATCAAGGAACATGCATGTTTATTTAGATGTCGCTTTCCTATTCAAAAAATTCTGCTAAATTCAGCATGGTTTTTGTTTTGGTTTTAGGGGTTTTTTTTTTTTACATCAGAAGTATTTTAAAGCCTCACCTTTATTTGTATTTCTTGCTTTTCATATTGTTTTTGCTTTCTCAAGGAAACTGGCAGTTGAAATGGTGTTCTAAAAACAAGTCACAAACATTTAGCAGTGTTGCCATTTCAAACACCAGGCTCAGCTGAAAGTGCTGTGTGGTAAGACGATGCTGCTTCAGCTGCTGGAGCCCTCAAAGGACAAAAAAAATGCTGAATAAAACCAAAATATAAGTCATGAGTCAACAAAAACTTTGGGATTTGTTGCAAATAACATCCTTCAAAGCAGCCCAAAATAGAGGATGCAGAGCTCTTTGCAGACACCAGGAGCCTGTAGTATCACCTCCACCCAACCACTACAATTTATGTGGTTCTCTCTACTGGAAGTAGCAAATACTTCCCCAGAACCTAATGCTGATATTTCAAATCAGATATTTCCATTTTTCAGATAATGAACCAAAACACCAATGAGAGAAATAAAAAAGACCCAAAAAGAAACTATGCACATGTTCATGAGGAAGGCATGAAACAGACCCATACATGAGCATTGAAATTTCATCTATGGGCTAGCCCCATTCAGAGTCTTTTTCTAAGGAGATAAAAATAGCATTAAAAGAAAATATATTGATTTCTTTTTCTGGCCTTCAATTCCCAGGGCAGACAGCCTGTAAAACCTGCTGCTGTAGTACATATGGGCAGCTGATCTGAGCAGAGAGCTCCAGGCAAATTTTCAGCATTTGTTTCGAAATACAGGAAAATCAACCAGCAGCCAACAGCTCCCAAAAAAGCCAGATATCTACAAACTCGGGGATGAAGAGCCTGCAGCACCAGCACAGGGCTCAACTGCCCACCCTCTATCCTACAGGTAGCTGCATTCCTTTGCTCCATTTGCAAACATCCCGGAGCCATGTGAGCACACTCCTCAAATATATGGAAGATCCTGCGAGGACACACACTTCATCCTCTGTGTTACAAAAGAAAGTATCCACCCAGGCTGCCCAAGGGCAGGAACATTAAAGGACTTCTGGAAGGTCTAATCCTGTTCCCAATGAAGACACTACAAATTCCTCTGCCAGGGCTGGGAGCAGAACCGGACCTGAGTGGAGCTTTTAACAATTTTTAAACCTACTACCCTCAGCAACCCAACAAATTCAATGGGAATTTTACAGAATAGTGTTTTGACATCAGAGCCAAAAACAAGTCAGGGAATATGTGAACTTCCTACAGCTCTTTGGAGAAGGCAGGGAAGGAGCCTGGAGGTGTTAACTGTGGGAACTCATGGAAGTGGTGAGGAGGGAGCTGCACTGAGCTCCCCTTGCTGTC
The DNA here is from genome assembly GCA_013397375.1 of Toxostoma redivivum. Taxonomy (NCBI): domain Eukaryota; kingdom Metazoa; phylum Chordata; class Aves; order Passeriformes; family Mimidae; genus Toxostoma; species Toxostoma redivivum. The sequence continues at coordinate 94,636 of VXBI01002280.1, read as the reverse complement.
ATCTCCAGGGTCTGTTATGACACTGTCAATTGCTCAGATTATTTGTAGAACTGGACAACACCAACTTTGTATGTTCTTCTGCTAGTCCAAATTTTTCCAAGGCCTGGATAAATTGAGTAAATTCAGCAGACCTAAAAAATCTATAGAGCACTTCTGGGTGAAAAAAAGAGAGAGAGGTAAAAGATGCGAAATACAAAAATAACAACTTCAGTGACTGATCTTAGACAAAAGCCAAAAGATCAAGAAGGATCCTATGGCCCAAATTGCTCAAGTTAAGGGACTGCTTAGTCACAGTAGACTCCTGAAATCAAAGTCCCCATTGCACTCACACCTTCACAACAATACCTGCTTTGCTTCTGGGGAGAAAAAGAGCAGGATGCACCTACATCATGGAACAAGAGAAAAAAAAAAAAAGGCAAGATATGGTTTCCATATTTCAGATTGTTTGCAGATTCTATATCTGTGGGACTTTTCATTCCAAAATTAACTGTGTGCTGAAGAGAGTCTGGAACAGCAGAGCCTTTATGCTTCCAAGTTTTGAGATGGCCTCAGAGTGCAAAATCTCTTCTCTCTCATTTCTGGAATAGTTTTTGACAATTAGTAGAATCAATGACCACAGAGCAAGAAGTCTGCCCAATCCATCAGGGCCTAAATGTGAAAAGAGGGGGAAGAGAGAAAAAACCTACTAATGACAGGAAGAAGAGAAGAGGTGTAGAATTTTTTTGGCTTTATTCAGCAGCATTTCCTCATGAATTCTGGAAGAGAGTCAGAAAATAAAGATAGCAGCCAGCACTCACCTCCTGCATCTTTTTAAAGGAGAACTAGACAAATGCAGCAGTAGCAAATAAAGGAAACCATAAGTAACTTTCTCTATGCAAGGCTGACACTATCCCAGTAGAGAGAGTTGGCAAAAACCCAAGGTATAGAGGCTGCTTGGTAAATTCTCAATAAATATTAAAAACACAAGTATGCTGATATCGGCATTTTTTCCAAAGCTGATGGAAAAATTAAAGCATGGGTCGATGCTCCTGAGAAGAGAGGAGTCAGTAAGATTCCCAGGTTTAGGGGAAAGAGCAAAGAGATGGAGAAACTATTGTCTTGAATCTCAATTAATGTCAACAGATTCCGGAGATGAGAGAAAAGCGCCTGCACTGGAGCCAGGACCACAGCACCTTTTCCACCTTTCCAGAAAGGCTCACCCAGCTTTCAGAAGTGGAGAGCAGAGGTGCCTGGAATACAGGCTAGTGGAATGATGCCAGCAAGACATGGGACCTCCTCTTTCTACAGGTTTCACCTTCTCTCTCCTCATCACAGGTATATCATTGTTCCTATTAAGTCTACAAGGATTGAGGAGAAGGAAAGAAAAGAGACTACTTTGTTTTCAGGCAGTTCTCATGCTCTGTGGTGTTATATATATATATATGTAATTTTTCTATGTATATATTTTCCTCTGCAGAGGAATAGTGGAGACCAAGTACACAACCATCATCAGATATCATTAGGATGTTAAAGAGTCTGAAGAATTTGCTCACCCTAAACACCATCTTAGAAGAAACACCCACCAAGAGCTGACCTGATGTCTAAGCAAAAAAAGCTATACCTGTAAAAAATCTGGATTGATGGATCATTAAAAGCAGTGACTAAAATATCTTTTTATTTATTTATTAATTTTTTTAAAATAAGAAAAATTTTTAAAATACAGAGTAACACAACCACTTCCAGGAAGAAAGTAACCAAGCATGATGTAGCAAGTGTATTACATCAACCTCCATAATAAATCTAACCTGCTAATATTTTCAACATGGTATTTGCTCTTGCACACTTTCGAATTACTCCAACACTATTTTAATCAAATCCTTTCACTGAAGAAAATGTCAATATATCAAAACTATTTTTTAAACTAATGAGTTTCCTATTTTACAAAGCAATTACTTTAAGTACTGAAAAGGTTTCCATGGCACCCTCCACATTCAGCTGACAAATAACAGCAATAGCTGGATTTAAAACAAACAAACTGAAACCCCCAAATCAGCAGCGTTTGACTCAGAAAAACATTAAGTGTTTTCAAGCAGAAGCATTGAAAAACTTAGTCTTACTGAAAGAAAAATGTACGCACACCTGCTTTTCTATCAATCTAAGCAGGAAACCATTTCACTGCTGCATCATAAGTAGAAGAAAAGTGCTTATTAAAACATTAATCACAGTCCATTATATTCTGACTCCATGCCAGAAGTTCCCATTACATCACTGAAAATATCTATTAACCAAAACCTGATTCTGACAAGTTACAGAAGTGTAGTGTTTAGGATTTAGTAATGTAAAAGTCAGTTTTAGAAGAACAGTTACACAATTGATTTTGCAGTGGCAAGCAACTATAATTAATTGTTTTTGTGACATTTATTACTGCAGTGGGGTTGATTTAACTGGTGTTTCTACTGTAAAATTATTAAAAAATTATTTCAAACTTCATCTACTTTTATTAAACACATTTATTGTGAAGGTATTTAATACCCGGGGCTGGCTAAACAATTTTAAAACGTGCTGGATAGACCAGTACATGTAAAACTGTATTGTCTGGTGTAAATATGGGCCTTGTTTAGAACTATGTCTCACAGGAAATTATGCCAAATGAAAACCATCTCCCCTTCTCCTCTCCCACTGAAAAGGATTTATGTTTTTACATTTAATACCAGTTAAAGAAACAAAAATATGGTGGCGTTACCTTCAAGCCTGAGCAATAGTTCAGCTGTGAAGTCCCATTATGTTCAAACCTCGGCTTTGTTATTAGAAACACAGCCTAAATATAATGCTTCAATTTGGAAGAGGGAGAAGTGAACAACTCAATTCTTTCTGGAAGCCTGGCACTACATGTCTTGTTTACCTAGAACAGTTTTCAAATTACTACTAGCCAGGCTTTAAAACCAAAGCCATGAAATTGGTTCTTAAATGTGTGTACATAATCTCCAGCCAACCATTTTAATTGTGGATACTTTCCTCAACCCCCCGTGAGCAGCACCACTAACAAAAAAAAAATCAGAAATAGCTATAATGCATGATAGGAAACCCATATTATGTATTTTGCCTCCTTGACCCAACATACACGAGTCTCTAACTTTAAAAGGCACCTGAGATAATATCCTTTAGCCTGTCCTTGGACATGTTCAAAGATCCAAAGAGCTTCAGTGAAGGTACTTTTAGGGTCCTCCCTCCATATCCAACCACTCCCTTCCATGCAACAGCTCTGGTTATCAGTTACCCCTAAAATCTCTTCTGTTCCACCAAGTGTGACAGCTATTGGGGCAGATGCACAAACTGCTGGAATAGAAGGAGCCAGAAACTCCAATTCTTATGGGTGTGGAAGACTTGGATGTTTTTGTTGTTATTTTTAAAGGAAACTGGGAAAAATAAAGAAGTGAACACACTTGTGATGGGAAACTATTAACTCTTAAGAAAAGTTCTCTGGCTCCACTTTTCCCTCCAGTGTAATCGAATCTGAGGGACCACAGGGTCAGTATCAAAATAAGAAAACAGAGCCTTACCAGCCCAACCCTTAAAAATCCTGTCATCCATCATTATCAGAATTGAGAGCAGTTACACACATAGGATGAAATTTATCAATGGAATTACTGACTTTGGCAACTGCCCTGCTCCTCCACGAAGAGATCTCTCATTCCTACCACTAAGCTCTCTTCAGACAAGCTTTAAGCATTAGAGACTCCTTCAACAAAGCCATCTGAAGAGGGTTAAAGAATCACAAACTACTGCTTCAAAAGCTGCAGAAAGCTTCAAGCAAGACTCCCCCCATGCTTCCCTCTGCCATTTAAGGAAACTCATAACTCGCCATTCGATACCTGAACAAAATTTTCATTCAGAATGCTGCTTTATAACTGTATTTATCAGTGTCAGAGCCAAGATGATGCATCTTTTCTGGCTTTATTTTCCTCCTTATGGGTCTATTTTGCTGGCTGACTCTAGATAAATATTTTCATTTTATATAACCCCCCCCTTCTAAAAACAACAGTGCTGAAGGACTTAGGAAGCCTCTCTCTCCTTTTTTTCTACACTTTCTTTCTGAATTTTTATTGCAATGAATTTTTACAAATGCTTCAGAAGGCAAATTCAGATTGGATGCTCATCACCTTTCTACTTCAACTACATCTGAGACTAAATAGTTTAAGATTACTGCATCCAAACAGATCCTTCAGGAGAAAATGCCAGGATTTTCTTAGAGTTTTCTTCTTTCCCAGAGTAAGTCCTTGTTGTGTCATCTCTCCTGACAGCCAAGCACAGAGCAGGAGTAATGCCCAGATGTTGATGAAGAGGAGGAGCTCAGCAATGGGTTTCCATGAGCTCCCGCACTCTCACCAGCAGACTTTGCTCCCCATGACTGTGTACCTGCCTCTGTACTCTAACAACGGGCTTAGAGAAAGCATTTGGGGGCCCTGTCCCAGGAGGAGCCACAAAAACTGGAGGACACTGAGGCTCTGCTGTTGTTGAAGTGAGAGATAATCAGGACAGATCTCTCCTGCATGTGCAAAACATATTGTTTTTCTTGTGGCAACCACACAATTCCCAGTGCAATTATCCATCTGGCTGAGGAGCCAGAGAAAGACTCAAAAAGGGCAACATGATGGAGTGCAGAAGTAAGGAAAAGAAAAATGTAAAGGAAAGGAAAATACTAAGCACAAAAACCACCGATCTCAAATTTACCATATAATTTCAGAGATGCAACAGAAGTCCTAACGGTTAACTTCTGCCAAAATGCAGCAGCTAAGGAGGAAAGCCTGTGGACATATAAAGTCACAAGAAAACCAGACATCAACAGCAATATCAATGCAGGGGATGGAGGGAAGGATGAAAGCAAAGAAGGGCTTTCAATAACAGATAAGAAACACCACAGACAATCAGGTCTTTTTAAGTGGCTGGTAGTAACAAGGCTTAGATTTGCTGAGACACAAAGAGCACAGAAAATAGGGCATTTGGCCCACACAACTGCTGGATGCCTCCTGACACATTATAATCCATCAGCAGACAGCTTTGCCTGACACCTTTCAGCTGCCCACTTAGCAGCACTGCCTCCACACCTGCAGTGACAACTCAGGGTTTGCCTCCTACAAATTCTCAATATTAAAGCAAATATTACCATCCCGATTTTTTGAAGTAATTTTAAATATTTACTGCTTGCTCCCATAGCATAGTTTGCAGACAAATCTCCATTCCGTTAAGGCTCTGATTTTTTTTTTTCCTCTTCATATTTTAAGTATTTTAATAAATGTATGATTTAGTATTCAGCAAGCCCACACTACAGAAAGACTATTCTGGAATAAATGGTATAATTACATTTCCTACAGCGACCTTGTAATCTCGTGAGTATTTATTCTAGACTAAACAGCCTTACTCAGCTGCCCTGTGTCTGATTGTCGATGAAAGAAGCTTGTTTGACAACTGCTTCGAGCAGAAACATATTTTTTCCATGATTGCATGAAAAAGTAAAAAAACATTACCAGACCGGTATTCCAAGCACAGAGACTCATGTTAGATCGATGAGTTAATTTTGAAGCCAAACGCCAACAAAAACAATCACCATGGACATTCTGCTGTCAGGGCCAGCTTTTGAGGTTAATTTAGTGGTACACACACAGCTACAGCCAGCTTTACATATAAGAAATTGTGTGGTATATGCAGGCTTCCTTCTTTGTTTCTTTATGTATTTTCCATATTCTCTGCTTTTATAACCCTCCTGAGACCTTTTACAGTTACAGAACCCACACTATACCCACAGGTGGGCGGGCAGGAAGCAAAACTCTCCATTTCATAAGCCGTCCACTTTTAATATATTCAGTTGCTAATGACCTTGACAGAAGAGCTCCATGCAAAACACCATATTCTATGGGGTGTTGTTTGAAATGTTCATAGACTATTTTGCCAGAAAGCTGATTCCTTAAACAGTAAGATTTCAGACTTACTGAAGGCTGCACTCTTTGATTTCCATTCAGCTGGAAAAATTGGTGCTAATCTACCTCCCCTATATTAAATCTGCATCCTTCCAAAATCCTAAAATGAAGACTGTAAGATTTCTATGGAATACTAAAGCAATACCAGACAGCTTCTACATCAAACCAGGTTAAGATGGTTTACAGGCAGTTCTGTTGCCTTGTTCCCTCACACCATGAAAGAGACAGCACACTTGGCCATGTACATGATTCCAAAAAAGGGCACCCACACAGTACTTGTTTTGCCATTCACGGGTTTTTATTCAATTACTCACGATAAAATGAACAAAAAATAAAAGGCTGTGTGGAAAGGTGGCTGAGTCTTTAAAGCAATAATCACCCCTTACCTGCCAATTCTCATTCATTAGGTACCCAATGCAAAATGCTTTGCAGCAGACAGAAATCTCTGCTGAGGATCAGGCCCTGCAACAAGAGACTGGGAAATTCAGACCATATGCCTTGGTAGCCAAGAGAATTCCTGCAAGGAGTGCAGCCCTCTGTGTGCCCTCCAAAGCAACACAAGCTTCCCTTGCTCTTACTCAATCTTTTGACTCTGACTACTGAGCTTATTGAGAGACTAGATTGCTTTAAAAGGAGCAGAATGAATTCAGTGTTCAAAACCAATGGGCCAAAGCAGATCAAATCAGCCCTTCATTTGTGGCTTTTCTCCTTTTCCAAGATTCAAGAAATATCTGCATACCCCAGTGACAGAGCAGATGTGAAAAATCACCTGCTATGACTTTTAAAGCCCAGCGGTCCTGTCACCCATTCAAAATCAATTCTCAGTTATTTCACTGCCTCGAACCCTACACAGACACTGACAGGGTTCTAGCAGAAGCTAATCCAGACAAAGACCAGCTCAGCTATGCTGTAAGAATAGTTTGGAGACCATCCTGACTATTGCCTCACTTAAAAAAAAAAAATCACAATGACTGACAGCAAAGAAGTTACACGAGTCATTTCTAGATTAAGTGCCAGAACTCTACATGTGTTTCAAATTACGCTACAACACTGTACAACAAAGAAATATGCAGAAATTTTCCACTTGAAGTGAAGGTTAAAAATTAAACACTAACAAAGCTCTAACAGATATGAAACCCAACCTCATCTTAATGCGAAATTTAAAATGCCTGAGCTATCCTACACTAGGAAAAAAGGAATGAATCAATCCAGCTGTTAATAAGAAAAAGCACTGGGCTAAAACATGTTCATTGTATGTACAGATTTTCACAGCACTCCCATTCTACTTCAGTACTTACCCCCTCAACTCTTAAAATTACATTCTGTTTAGATTTAACTTTTAATTTATCAAAGTATATTACCAATCCTCATTAGATTAGTGTTCACTATTGAATTTCATTTTCTGCATCTTATTTAAACAAAACACTAACCTGGGCGCCCCCAACAATGTGGTTATACATGAAAACAACTTGATGCATCAAAGGGAAGTCACATTTTTCCCTAAAGAAAAGAGTTTTGGAGCAAACCTGATTTTTTTATATACACACATATATATATTCAGCTTGGATCTCTCCAAAGCTAAGTAGGCAAACACAATTTTATTTTAAGCAGCCCAGGCTTGACTTGATTACAAGGTCTGCTGCAAAGAGAACTTTTTAACCTGACTTGTAAATTACCTCAATTTTATGAGAATGGTGAGGACATGACTGGCACTGTGTTGAGCATGATCCATTTTGGATTACAAGAGACCGTTTCTAAACCTTGAGTCATAAAGTTCACATATCTTTACCCAAATGCTAATACATAAGCAGATTTTCAATTTATAGTCAGTTTTTAAGTAGCTTATGTATGGCTCTTCACAACTGTAAAACTCAGTGGCCACTGAACAGCCACTCCTGTTAGACAGACTTACAATTACTGCCAGGAATGTCTTTACATTCTTCAGGACCTCCAAAAAAACATCATTTGGATCCTCAGGGGCTTTTTTCTTTTGTTTTTCCTTTAGAATCAAAACTACATATCAAACATACATTTTTAAAGCAACATACTACTTTCCATCTCCATCCTGGTTTATTCTTCTGCTACTTGGCAAGTCAGTTTGTTTTATTTTTCATTTCTTTTGTTTTCCAGTAAGAAAAATGCAGACCTCCAACCACATAAATTCAGCATGCTCAGCTAAAATATCAGGAAGAAAAAAAAATAAAATGAAGAGAGACGGGCCTTTTTCGACCATCTAAGAAAACCTCCAAGTAAAGCACTGGCAGCAAGTGCCCAAGCATCCAGGTGCTCCTCATGTTCTCTTGCAGCCACCCACCTCTGCTCCCCAAAAGGCAATTCAACAGATCTGCAACAATTTGAACCAAAAGGTGACACTTCCCACTTCAGGCCAAACTATTAGTTTGTGGTGGCAACAGAAATCCAGTAGAGCCCTTGATAAGGCAGGAATCTCTCTCCAAATACATCAATAGGTTGCCCTCAGCTCCGTGCAGAAACCATTTCCCAGCGCACATCCTTGAACATTTCAGTAATTGAGGGCAGTGACAAAGCCACACAGACCCAGGGCTGTCAGCCACCATGGAGGGACAGGCAGCTGCAGAAGCTGTCCCCAAGGATGGGCATGTTCCAGTGATCCAAGGCCCCACTTTCCTCCAAGGGCAGCACCACATGTCTGGGAGATGCTCTCACATCCTCTCCCCCTTTCCAAGTCACGTTTCCATCTGACAGCTGAGACATGCATGAGCTGGTCCTCGAGTCTGAACAACCAAAGTGACCTTCATGGGGGGCTGAAGGACACAAACCCCTACACATTATACCAACCAGTTGTGTTGGGGGGAAAAAAAAATTTAAATCTTCATTATTCTCAGATTTCCAACACCCTAACAAAAAATGCATAATGATGTTAATGCTTTTCTGCAGTACTTCAGAAAAAAAAAGAAAATTCACATCCCCAGGGGTAACTGAAAACAAATTTGTAAGAACAATTTGAACATAAATTTCCTTTTTTGTAAAATATGCAAACTCCACACAGAAGAGCAGTGGAAAAATGCAAAATCAAGTTTATGGTTTGCTCATGAAGTTTTTTAAAACGTCTAATAAGCAAATAATATAAGTCATCTTAAAAAAAAAACATTTTTTTTTTAATTATAAGATTCCTTACAAATGTTCTATATGACCCCTTAAGTATTCACCCTTTTTCTTGCTCTTTGCTAAAACCTTCTTGCCAGCTGTGTCCTTCATTACAGCAACTCACTAAGAAAAAAATGCTGAAGCCTAAAGCAAGTCTGGAAGAAGGTAAGAAGTTAAGGAATATTCAAAAAACTCATTCTACTGAGTGTTTTGAAGATTTAAAAAATATATCTTTATTAAAAAAGTCAATAAATTATGATACTTGAAGTGAATTTAAAGTCACCAGTTGACAATTGTCTTTTCAATAGTTCTGGCTCCAGAAAATAAGATAACAGCCTGCACATTTAAAGGAACTATTTAGCAGCAATAAATGCCAGGCTACAAAGTTATTAACAGGAAAATGAAAAGAGGGAGAAACTAAAATTAAAAATAAAATAAAACCAACTAAATACATTCAGAATCATAGAATGGTTTGGGTTGGAAGGAACCTTAAAGGCCATGTAGTTCCAAGCCCCCTGCTATGGGTAGGGATGCCACCCACTAGGCCAGGTGGCTCAAAGCTCCGTCCAGCCTGGCCTTTTATAAGTGCAAATGAACAGGAAACTAAAAATCTTTAGCTGGAGAGGTTTTCATTGTGCCCAGCTCTTCTGCCTCACCCAGGCAGCTGTATGCAGCTGCCTGAAAAGCCCCAAAGCAGGGACAGAGACACATTAGTTAAGCATTCATCATCAACAGGAAATGCGCATGAGTTCATATAAACACAGAAACACAAATATATAAACCAACAGCCCTGCACAGTTTAAGGTATTTCAGGCACCCTATGGAATAGGGTTAGAGCTGTACTGGCTGGGAACCCACAGCATGGATGTATTTGTTTTGGAATGGCAAACAGCCTCGGGACTCAGAGGAACTCTTCTGGTGGGCACCACCAACCCACCCACCCAGCCATGAGCCTCCCCTTGCTCACAGCCACCCCTCAGCTCCTTCATCACCTCCAGAGCCAAGCCCAACAAGCCTGGCTGCTCTTGTTCACAAGAGGAAAATGGCACATTTAAAAGTGTCTCCAGGAAAGACTGTGGCACTGTTAGCAAACCCTGCTCTGAATACACCCCTACATGGACACAACTACAGGGTGTAAAGGGTTTTGCTCTGCAAAGCACTGGGCTGCCTCAGAACCAGTGCCATTAAATGCAGTGGACATAGATGACTGATGGGTTTGGATGCCAGCATTCATGGGGCACAGGCAAAGGGAACCCTCCCTGCACAAACCATCTTTTTCTTGTCTGTGATGAGGCTGAGGGGCCCTCCAAGCCTCCCTCACACTGGAGGTCTCTCACAGCTGTGCTCCATCCAAACAGGTGGTGAAGGCTGAACCAGGCTTTGCCCAAGTTTAAACTGCTAATTAATACTTGGTCGCAGAAGCTTGATACCAGATAATAAAAATTACAGGCATCAGGAGGACACAGAAACAGTAAAAATGGAGACAGCTTCAATTCCAGACAGCCTCCAATTTTCTGAAGCACCATTAGGTTGCTTATTTACCTTAGTAAGTCTATCTACCTCTGTCATTTCCTGGATGACATACAATTTCTCCCATGCCAGTGAACTAGATGGGATTCCTGCTTGGATTTCAGTGGTCTCCAAAACTGCACACTAAATTGCCTCAACTTTGTTCAGTACATTGTGGCTTCAGTTCTCCCAGATTGCACAGCCAAACGTAAACTGTTATTTTTTTAAACTCTTTCTTGCCTTGCCAGCCTGCACATGGGTTCAGCCATGTGGTTTTCCAGGCACTGGAAGTGCTGATGACCTTGAGGGTCAGGCTGTGATGAGCTGGGTGACACTCACCCAGTAGCTACAGTTTCCAGGTGGCATTTCAGCTAGGAACAGGTCTCTAGAGAGAGCTCACATCACTTCTGGACTTCCTAACCCCCCTTACCCAGGCACAGAAGTCTCCCAAACTCCCTTCCAAACATGGCTGCACACCACAATGCTGCCAAGCTGCTGGACCAACCCTGCATTATATTTTTTGACAAAGTTAAGCTCTGTGCTTCATTTCTCACAAACACAGTTTGACTGTAGACAGCAGCCGACAAGTAAATCTACCCTTTTCCATGGCAAACAGCCCAACTTTAATATTTTTACTGGCTTACAGCTGGGTAAATTAAGCCCCAGATTTTTATTTATTTATTTTTTAATACTGTGCAACTGAAAATGAACAGCTACTTCACTATGACTGCCAAGGACAACCTTAAAAACACTAATGCAATCCAGTCCAGCTCTCAATAGATCTATAAAGGCAAGAGGACCAAAAATTTCAGCTTATCCACTCAAACAAAATGTTGGTTGGGCAGGAAGTCTAATATTTCGTTAAGATCCCTAAAAAAAAAGGAAAGGAAAAAAAAGATCCTTGGCAATCTGAAGATGGTAACAATCCCAGCTATAATGCCATGAAATGGGAATTAAAATGCGCTGATTTACTTACCCCAGCCTTCCCAACATTTCAGGCTCTGGAACTTGTGGTCCATATGTCTCCACTTGCAGAGGCTGATATTCATACAAAGTTTCCTCTAACTTTTGAATGGGAGCTAATGAGATATGCTGACCCTGTGGAAAAAAAATAAAAGTAAAATATTTCTACATATGGGTCAACGTTTTGTTTTGACTTTTTTATATGCAATATAAGAACAAGCATTAACTTGGTCCAGACAAACACCCTCCCACTAAGAACATACTGTTCATTATATCACTCACTTCTTCATGATTTACATTTTTTTACTGGGACCTAGAGATGGGAAGTGATGTTTCATCAGCTATAATTGTTTGGACAAGAAGAAAAGAGGCAAAGCTTTATTCAGGGCAAGTTTACCATTAGAGAGTACAGCTGCTTCCAGTGTCACTAGCAAAATTATTATTAGGCACTAATTTCATTTATCTGAAGTACTATCAAACAAATGTCTCTGAGCAATCCTACTTGATTCTGTAATCAATGATTTCCTGAAAGCCCTAATTAGAAAGGGAAGCCACTTTCCCTCCACAGGCTTTGTAAGCTCCCATACATAATGGCTCTCTAGATAGACTTTCACAGAGCAAAACAATTAATTCATTCAGCAAATTCCCATTTGTTTCATAACTAAAAATATAGAAACACACAAACATTAAGCTTTCACTCCAGATGGTACTTTTGCAAGTCCTTTAGACCGCTGAGAAACAGTGAGACATTTCCACACCCCTCCCCTCCAAGTCCCTATCACTCTGAGCTCTCACAAAACAGGAGACTTGTGGCTGGGAAGGAGGGGGTCAGGAGGATATGAGATAGAGCCAAAGTTAACAGATGTTGCTGCATGACATTCTACACTGATTTGTTGATCTTTCACACAGTTTCAATTTTCTACTGTTTTCTATGGTGCTCACAAAAATTAGCAGCAGCAGCAAAAAGACAGAGCACCGTGAGCTGCCCCAAAACAGCCTGGCTTTCCCTGTAGAAATTGAGTTTCCCATCTGCAGAATGCAGGAATTTAGCAAAGTAGTAGTATTGTTTTTGTAGACATTTTGTCTGAAACAGGAGATGGGAAGCTTTCCATGGTGTATAACCCTGGCTCCCACTGGTGATCACTTACTGAGCTGAGCTTCCCTGGGGCCACTCCTTCGAGCATCTACTCCCTCAAGCGGAAAAGACAGGCTCCTAATGTGGGACACTGGGTTAAAATTAACTAAAGAGGGGAATGAAAAGGTCTGTAGAAGGGGAAAGCTGTTAATTAAATTTGTGGTTGAAGACAGTGACCTTTCTGAATTTGGAGTAGAGATATTTTTGTTTAGGGAGTTGCAGAAAGTAGCTAAGAAAACTGAAGACATAAGTCCTTGAGAAGTGTTATCGTGGATCTCTACGGAAATATCAGCGGCTCAAGTTTTCCACTGAAACAGCCCTGTGTGTTTGATGAAAACAGTTTTAGGCTTTTTCTGCGCTGCCTGGGGGACTGGAGAGGCCATTGCTGACACTGGTATGGGGACAGTGTCCTGGAGAGGAGATGTGAAGGAAATTCAGCCATGCACCACTCCAACTCTCATGGTCAGCACATTTATTTCTGTGCTACAAACTATTGCTACAACATTAAAAGAAGGTTACTATACATTTCTTAAAAGTAGGAAAAGAAGGGTTAAAAATTCAGCTTTAATCCCACTTCACGATATTTTAGGACATAAAAGCAGGGGTTTCTATTTTCCTAGAAGCTGTCAATTTGCAATCTATTCAAGTTTATTAAAATACTTTGTAGCTGCATTTATGTGCGCCTCTTACACCCACTGCAAGGTTAATGCTGAAGTAAGACTCTTAGATTTGAATTTTAAGCAACATCTTTGTCTCTAACCAAACCAAATGGAAAGTCATACCAATGTTTTACATGTGTACAACCTCATCTGGTGACTGAAGAGTCTCACTCTTTCCAAATCCAAACCCAAATTTTGTTACAGACATAGAAAAGAAATTTCAGTTTTGGGCAAAGATCAAAACCATGGTAAATACTTGAGGAAATTACTTCTGTGTGGAAAAAGGGAGAATCTCAGATTGCAGACGCCCCACCCCTTGAGAACACCACCAGAACAGCTGCTCACTGTCAGCAGAGTTGCCACTGGTGCCTTCCTGACACTTTGTCAATGAGAGCAACTCCTGCCAGCATTGGCCAGGAGGCACAGGAAGGCTCCTGACACATGGACTGGGCTCATCACTTCCCTCTTACCCCACCACCATTTATGCTGCTACAGATGTCCACCACTGGAAGCTCCTGGGAGGACAGGATGAAAATGTTTCATTGTCTTCTCCTCTTTGTGGGGATCATGATGGTCATTATCTCTCAGATGACCGAGCAGGAACTGTAAGGGAGCTGCCCATGAATGGTGGGAAGGTTGACTGGTCAGCACACCAGGGGCATGGGGGGCACAGGGGTCATAGGGAAGGACCTTTCTGTGTAGAATTGCATCACCAACTCACTGTGGTGGCCTTCAGAGCAGCAGAAAGTCAGAAGAGGAGCTGCATTATAGAAACTGTCCCCGCCTTGAGCTGGTCTGACATCATGTCCAGCACAGGCCAGGACATTCTGTGTTCCTGTATGAAGCCCAAGGACTGGCAGTTCAGCCAAAACACCTTCTTTTGAAAGGCATCCAATCCAGACTTACAGATTTCAGATCACAGAGGTACAGGCACATCCTCTAGGTAAATTGTTGCAATAGTTAATTATCTTCACCATTAAATACTGACAAGCTTATTTCTGGTTCATCGGATTGACTCTCTCTATGTCTTTCGCATCTCCCTCGTGGGCCAAGGTGCAGTATTAGGAACCAGGATGAACCTTTGCATGGCAAAATGACTGCAGTGGTTTGTGTGCAGCCAGCAGATCTGCACCTCAAGGAGATTATGTTGTTGTATGAGACAGCTCATTTGTTTTTGTTTCCCAAAATCACAACTTCAGCTGATGGGCTTTGGCAATGTGGATTACATTCCACTTAGCAACGGGTAAAAAGCCCTATGATCAGCCATTGTTCCTGCCCTATGGCTGCCTGGCCTTCAGGCTCCTGAACTCACAGACTTTCAAATTGTTCAGCCCTGCACAGGTTAGTGAGGTCCCAGAACTGGGTATGGCCCCGACTGGTGCAAAAGGCTGGGATGGAAACAAAAACCATTGCCTTTCCTATTTACACTGCTGTTGGGATAAGCTGACTCACAAAATAACCTTGTTGAACTTAAAAGGCTCAATTTGACCACTATTATCTCAGTTAAAAGCCATTTGACCAGAAGCATCCCACTTTTGTCTCTCTGTCCCAAGTGATCCCTAACCACTTCATGACAGACTGGTAATAAAAGGGAAGCTGCTGCCTAACTTTACAGACACCACAACAGACAATAACTGTTACTTTGGACTTACACAGCACTTTCACAGATCCAAAACCCATTTCTTATCTATGAGGTAAGACTTTTAAATTTCCTGTATTCCACCTAGACAGTCAGCCTTACCTCTTTCCAGCATCAGGAGGTATTTATCAGCATGCTGAAACCAGAATGAAACCCAGTGGGGCCAAGGTTCTACTTCTGCATTGCTTTCTCCTGACAAACCTAAAATCTGATGTGGTCATGGGTAAGTATTTCTAATTCCCCTTGGACGCTGTAATGTTTGTGTAAAAGAAGCTGACAGCATCCAAATGAAGACAGAAAAGACTTCCAAGAAAACAGAAAACACTTTTTCCTGCCTCCTCTCCCTCCCACCCCAACCTTCACAGCATACGAGTGTTTTCCCTGGGATTATTTTAGGCACCAGAGCTGTCTATTACATATTGGAATGTATGGAACCACAAAACATGCTGCTAATTAGAAGGAAGGCATTTGCTTATCCTTGGGACTTTGTTTATATAAAAGCCTGCACAGCAATGGATTTGTGAGCAACTGACATTCTATTCATGTGCTGTATGGGTTCAGATGAGAGACATACAGGATTAAATTGGGAGGGGGTTGAATAATGTCTTTGTATTAGAAGTAAAACTGACTGGCTGATAGACTGTTTGAGACAACTCTCAGCTGAAAAAGAAACAAAAGCAGTGTCCAGTTTTTGGTTTCAGATTGTGATACAACATGGCATTAATAAAAGAAAAGCCATGGATTACATACAAAGAACTGCCCTTGCAGTAACAAGGAGCTTACTTTAAACAAAAACAACACTCTTTCAGGAACAATCATGGCTATTAGAACATCAAAATTACAGTGTATCAGTGCACCTTTCACCCAGGTTTGGGGAGGGACTCTTGGCAGACGCCAAGTACATCAGTAATTGCCTGCTAGCAGAAAGAGGATTTTTTAGCACCGAGTACAGAAATATCAGCCCAAGTTGCAGTGTTCACACTTCTTTCCGTCCTGCCCTCTCTCCGTATCCCTGTCTCCAAAATGACACTGCCTGCCTTCACCTCCTTCCCTCCGCAGCAGAAAGAAACAACTGACAGCCTTCCCAGAAATCTCCTCAGAAATTTCACATGCTGAGGAGGAGGAGAAAGGAGACTGACACCAAAAATGCACTAGTAGGGGAAAGAGGAGGAACAGCTATGCCACAAAAACATCCTCAGGCAAGAGACAGAAGCCAGAGACTGGGGTCAGTAAAACTTGTCCAGACAAGGCAAGTTTCTGTACTAGCAGCAGCTGGACTAGTTGCTGGAGCCAATCTTTTTGCTTTTTAAATTTCTCTCTGCTTAGGAACTTACTCGGCTCTGCTATCACCCCACTTTCACAGGACACGTCAGAGCACAGAAATAGTGACATTCGTGTTACATCTCATTAAGCCAGTTTGCAGCCATGTTATTTTTATTTAACCCTTTTCACTGTCAGGTCACTCTCCTGAGCCTGGAGAAAGGATACAAGGAGGAACCAAGAGCTGTGGGATGGCAGGACATGATGCTGCTAAAGTACATCCTCAGCACTGCTTCCATTGTACATGGCAGGACAGAGAGGTTAACAAAGGCCCTTTTAAACACACCATCATCTGAGCGTGCAATTATCCAAATGCTTTCAAGTGAACACTAAAACAAAACTATAAATTCCATGAATTTTTCAGTATAAGCAGTTTTAGGAAACTATTTTACTGTTAAGCTTGCAGTAGAATTCAGGTTTTGGAAATACTTCATGTTAACATAATTTTTACAGATATCAATGCAAATATCGGCGATGTGGTGTGAGCCAGAAGCTGGGTTGTGTGGGTTTATTCCCCCCCTCCAGTTCCACTCTCTCAATTCACTATTGACAAATCCATGTCACCAATGCTAATGTGGCTTTCTGATTCTGATTAACTACTTTGACTACAGTAATACTCAGGAAAAGGAGAACGAAAATGATAGATTTAGAGGGCTCAGTTAATATTATTTTAACCTTCACCCTCTCTGTCTTCCACAGCCTTTTTAAACAAACACAAAGTATGTCAAACTAAAACATATAATTCTATTAGTTGCCTAAAATTCCTGTGCCAGTGAAGCTTTTTCAAAGACTTAAATATCAACCGTTCTCTCTCCACTCTTGAAAAAGCAACAGTAAATCTAATTTATTTACTTGATTGTGAGAAGTAAAAGATTATGAGGCTATCTCAGAAGCTAAACTGAAAGAATAAAATGACCTGACAGAAAGCAACAGAACCAACATTAAGATTTTCTGTTGATCTCAAAACCAAAATCTGACCACAAATGGCAAGATCAGAGACACAATATTGTCAACTCCCCTTCTCTGTGCGGTAGATGATTTCAGATGCCTAATAACAATCTCCCTAAATTTAGACCTTTTTTTCCCTCCACAGTAACTTAATTTGATTTTCAAATGCCAAAACAGATTTAAAAGATGTGCTTTCTTTAGGAATGACAGAAATAAGCCAAGAGATCAACAGCACTGAAGAAGCTATTAACAAAGACAGTTAGATATATGCAATTTGTTACACAAATAGGTACCTGGGAAATTATCCATGGAGTACCATGGGTTAAATCACACCATTAGTCCTACTTGCCTCCAAAATTTTCCTTTACAACTTTCTGACATAAGTAATTACCTGACCAGACTTATCTTTAAGCTGCTGCCAAAAAGCCCCATTTCTCTAATCTCCCAGAAGAAAGCCTGCATCCATCTAACAAGCTGAAATACAATTCTGCTGGGTCAGAGCCAGAGCAGGATTTAGTGCCTGCTCTGTTCGCAGAAAAGCCCGGTGCCCTTTCCTCATGCCCATGGATCACAGCGCCTGCTCGGGACTGTCCTCTCCAGCACTGCCTGCTGCAGCCCAGGCAGGATTCAGGGGATAGTCTGGATGTTTGCTGCAACAAGTCACTCTCTTGTTTTCAGTGGAGACCCCGGAGTTCTGGCAGGATCTGCCAAGCTTTCCTCAAAATCCCCACCACTGTTGAAAGGATAGCCCAGTACACAAGACAGTGCTATTTTGGGGAATAAAGAATTGAAACACAACATCATTTTCATGTCACTAATAAGCCCACGGGTCACACTCCTGGTTTTCAGCACTGGTTTCTCAATCTTGCTCCCAGCCCTGTCTCAGGTCCGAAGAAATTAGTTCTGTGCACACCACTGTGCTGGACACAGCTCAGTTTCTTCTGCTCCTTTTGCTGTACCCTGTGCTTGGTGACCTTTTTGGCCACCTTCAGCTGGACTGAAGAGCCATGCCATGAGCTGGCTGCTGGGGGCCATTTGGACACCCTAGGAATGCCAGCTGCATTTGCAAACCTCTCTATCAGCTCATGCATTTTTTTTTTTCCTACAGCGGCTTTTACAGGGCTCTCCAAGGCCCTTCTCAGGGTATAGCCACAAGTGCTTCCCATTTCCAGAGAAAAGTTTCATTACAGGTGACTTAAAGTCCACGTTCAGTTCGGTTTGTTTCACCAGTCCTCAGTGTGCTATGTTGGTAATACAGCACTAAGCAGAACTAAACAAACTTTTGTTGCATCTCTACCATCAGACTTCTGGAGCCTTGGTCATTTTGGTTTGGCTATCAACAAAGCACAGTATTAACTATCAACAATAGACAGTCTAATTACAGGATTTAAGGCTTTAATGTACCATTGTTTTAAATACACACATTAAAGACCTAATTTTTCAAGGGACATGAAGTAGAAATAAATGACAAATGCCACTTTGTGTATCATGAACACTAAGAGAGGGACAGACACAGCAGTGGAGGTCAGAGCACAAAGCATCACTCATGAACCACCAACAACTGCCCGAGTCTCTGCACAGGTGAATCTACTGGTGCTCTTGCTCTGCTTAGTTAAAGCTGTGTGTTAACTGATATGATCCTTCTATTATGCAAGAAAATTATCTAGGATTTCCTGGAGAACAGTGGAAACTGTAAAAACCAGCTGCTGTGTTGGAAGAACAGCAGCTCATAAAGAATCACACATCACTGTACTCCACTATCTGCTCTTTTCTGGGATTCTCTAAAGCAGCTTCCCCCATCCAAACAGCCACAGCTCCACAATACTGTTTTTGGGAAATGCAGAGTCTGATGGATGATTTAAAAAGAAACACTGCTTAAAATAACAAAGCCAAACAGAAAACTGACCTCAGACTGTAGAAGATGAGAAACTCTGTGTGTGTAAGTCAGAGACATATTCCCTGTTTTACTGAGTATCCAGCCTAGACCTAGATAAATGTTGATAAAGATGCAGAACATCACATTCAGTATGGCTTATGCCTGCCTGATAAAGGGAAGAAATAAAGTGAGATTCCTTGAATAGCGGGATTTTAAGGAGGGACTGCTAAAGGTGGATGATCATCTGGCAAGAGAAAGCAAGGAAGTTTTTACAGCAAAAAAGACAAAAAAAGAGAAACTATTAAGAAAAGAACAATAACAGCAGATGAAAGGGAAAGCATGAATAGAATAAAAAAACAGGAAGAGTGAATTATTAGAAACAGGCAAAAAGAGAAAAAGAAGAAATTCAGAAAAACTGAAGTTTAAAGTTAAAAAACTAAGAAAGTATCAGACATTAGCAGTACGTGATACATCTTCACAATATTTGCAGGCTGTATTTAGTACAACATTTTAAATGAAAACTGAAAACTGTTGGCAATATATTTAGAAATTATTACTTAAAGTAAAAGTAGTTTATTTCTAGCCTTTTTCCTTTTGCACTCAGGGCGCACAAGTAAACATGAACCAATTATTCCAGTACAGGAGGGGACCCACTGCAAACATAACACACACTTAATAGTACTGCTTTGAAAATGCATATTAATTCTCTCAAACTAAACAAATAAAAACTCACTGGGGCAGAAGAAACTGCATTTTTAATCTGCACAAAATTTACTTTTGTCCTTCTAGAGAGGTTCAGCTTCTTTCCATGCAAGTTTCCATCTATGTTTTAAATGGGTATAACAAAACAATGCTTAAATCTGAACAGCAGACACGACAGCAGTTTTTCAATTTGTGTGTACTTACTTCCCATGGCACCTGAATTTTGCCAGCCCTTTGGACAGGATTCACAGAATTCACAGGACCAAGAAGCCTATTTGTAAGTCTTGCCTGATCCTGAGAGAGTTGCAAAAAGTCCTCCTACAAATGGACTACTGTGACCTGCTGCATTGCCCTGGTTTCAGTGGCTTCAGCTTCCTAACTCCTTGAAACACAACCAGAAATATCTAAGGCATCCTTAACATATAGAAAAAGGAATGGTTCCTGCCATGAAAAATCTACAATCTCAGAAAAAATAGAAGCTGGCAGCAAAAACTGATAAAATCACATGGCAATTTTACTCAGTCCCTGAAAAACTGTATTTTTCTGTTTACAGAATAAAAATATGCCTCATCTGTTTTATCTTGTTCACTGGTTCTGTTGTGAACCCTTTTGCAAAAACACTCATATTCAAATTTTAAAAAAGCAAGCATTGCCACAGGTTCTGAAAGAGGAGACTGCTGTGAAAGCAACTGCAGCACAAACATTGCATTTCGAGCAAGTTGGAGAGGCTGGCTGAGTATTTCCTGTTATAGGCTTACAACAGCTTTGCCTTAAAAACCAACACTTCCATTGTAGAAGGGAAGACTCCTGTAAGCTCTGGCACAAGTACTGGACAAAGCCACATAGGCAGAGTGCCCTGACATTTAATAATATCCAACAGGGGAAAGCCATAGCTCAGAGGCAGCGTGCAGGGGATCAGGAATTGCACTGACATCCCATGCCATGGCCACTGGCTGCTGCTTGGGAAACAACACAAACAAGCTGCAATCCCAGAGAAAAGGAAGCCCCAAGAACAAGCATTAAGAACATTTGTTAATCAAAGGACTAACCATATAGGAAGATCTTAATTTCTTTGAATTTCACATATTATTTCCAATCAGTAAAATATGTACCAGGCTCTCCACGGATGATGCAAATGCTTACCCTGGTTCAGGGCAGCTGCTGCTCTGAGAAACTAACATAAGCTGATCATTTGAATCCCCTTAAAACTCTTAGTATTGGACCAAATAAAGCACAGTAGAGCTTACTACACAGTTTTACAAGCCATGCTGAACATCTTTGTGCACTTAAAAAACTATAATTTAATTAACTTTACCTGTAAGTTTGGGGAGGGGAAGAGTGCACAACGGGGGAAGAAAAGAAAATAAAATACAAACTCCTTTTCTCCTAAACTCTGAGAATAGTTCAGGGTCCAAATCCCTATACAACAAGTAATAAAAATAGTTTGGTTTCTGGTAGCAATAACAAAAATGAGGGCAAGATTAATTCTTACACTTTTATGGCAAACAATCTAAAGCAGATGTTTGAGAATAAAAGCGAGATGTCAAAGTAGTTAAAAAGTGCTTTTCAAACTCAAACACAAGACAACTTACAGCTTTATGTGCTTATATAAAACTCTAAATCATCTCAATCAGCTTCCACCCTTCACCCTTCTCTAGTCTATGAAGCTTCACAATAACCAAAAATGTTGTATTCAAGTCTAAACCACCACAGATCTCTGTCTTCTGAACAAAAGCACATGGAAGTGAGCTTTGCTGATTAGAGATCAGCTCCTGAATCTGGGGCCTTATGAAGAGAAATAGGTTTTCATGGGTTGAATATCCAGGATCCAGGAATAAAGTTCCTGTCTTCAAGAGACAGAGCACACTTTAAAGGTACCTAAAAAAAGTTCAGACTGTATTTACATTTCCTCTAGAAAAATGCAGTTTTGAGACAGAGATCAAACTTCACATTCTAAGGTCAAAATCAACATAAGCATTCCTCAGAATCAGACTTCAAATGGATATTTGAAGTTATTCATACTTTCTTGTTTGCGAGTTCAAAGAATTGCTAATCATAAAGCAAATTTTAAGATATTAAATCTTTCAAGCAAAGATTTCACAAAAGATGATGTGTGTATGAGGAGAATTGAGTCCCTCCACATGTAACACAGCAGAAGCCTGTGCAAGGTAACCCTAAGCACACCTTTCCCAATGAAACTGCCCTTTATTGTGAACACTGTGTCAACTTAAAACACCGTTCACTTAGATGTGCTTTCCAAAAGGCCTCAAGCAGGCTGATACTGATTTAAATAAAGAAAATTAGGCAAGTTTTTGCACTCGAGCTTCCCACACAAGGAGGATTTGCCAAGCCTTTCCAGTCTAATCAGTGCTACAATCACCCCGGTATATAAAGAGACTGACTCAGCGCACACAAACACTTCCAGACTCACCAGCAAGAGCTGATTTTTTGGCTGACCACAGCAAACTGCCTCCTAAGCCGGCCAGCCCCAGTGTCCATCTACCTGGAAGCCATCCATCCAGCCACACTGGGCTACTGGGCATCTGCATCGCTGCTCCACTTCATTACATGAAACACAAACCCGGCGCTACAGCCATCGCAGTAACTGATACCGCATCACTCAAGTCAATAGGAGCAAATCAGAAACTCTACACTACATATGAATAATAATAGGTTTTTGTGTTGCCTTTCCCAAGTGCTGACAGTTTGGAAAGCTATTTTCCCCGCCACCACCATGGCTGGACTATAACATTAATTTCAGCGTGCCAAGGCAAGCTGTTCAAGAAGCTTTCACGGTACATTTGGCTTAATAATCCAGGGTGGGGTTTTGGGGGTTTGTTTTCAATTGTCCAAGATTTGACAAGAAAAAGAAAATTAAGTTTAAGATGTACAACTCTCAGGGAAATTATATTTTTAACAAAAGATGGCAAGCTTTAAAAAAGCTTTAACAAATTTAATTCACCCTTTAAATCACCAGCAGCCTAAATAACTAGCTCTGGACATAAACTTTTATCAGTGGTAGTTGACTGAGAAAACCATGTTTTCTCCTTTAGTTTCACATTAATCTCGGGGCACAGTTAAAACATGACACTTCATCAACTTTTTTCTCCACATCTCCTGTTCACAGCCGTTGCTGAGATGGCTGAAACATTTATTGCCAGGACAGGGAGCACTGACCAAGAGACCTACAAGGAACAAAAGCCTGCCAGAGCCTAAAGCAGCTCACCTTCCAAAATCACCTAACCCCCAGCTCAGCTACTCCAGCAGCTGCAATGCTCTGTTCCAGGGTATTAGCACAAGTGGGGAGCTGCAGTGACTGTTTGCTATCAAATTAAAGAAATTCAGACTTTGTTTAATCTTTTCCATCTCAGATTTAGACCAATACTAGGAGAGCGCTCAAGTGCTACAAAAGGCATTCTGTAATTCATACTATAGTTGAGTCGCAGCAAACCAGCAGCCTGGCTAGGATACTGCTTCACTGGATATACCTACCTTTGCTTCTGTAAAGGGCTACAGTTTGTTTTTAATTATTCATAATGTTCTACAATGTACTTGGATGTGTATATTGTACATACACACAGCAGTTTCAATAAAATAAACACACCTCAGTAATTAGCTGATTGCAGTGCTCAAACAGTGCTGTTTTTAATGAGATGCTATTTGTGTGCATGGAGGTTTCTGTTCTGTGTGTGTACACACAGATACACCCAGATACAAATAATCCAGGCCATGAGCTAAACAGTTTTAAACAAAGACTATCACAGAATGTTTGCACAACCCTGTAATGCCCCAATCATGTGCACATTTGCACATGGGAATTATTTAGAGGCATGTCAAGCTAACAAATTGATTTGCCATCAGAAAATTTTATCATACACTTACCTGGGGCTTAGACCCAGATTCAGCAACACTGATTCAGCTGAGAAAACTACCCAGGAGCTCCAAGCACACAAAGAGTCTCACAAAGCCAAAGGAGCAGTCATATTCCGATTACTTTGCCTGGATCGTGGCCTACAAGTCCAGTCCAACAAAGCCAAGCAAGCCTAAACCTGATGGCGTAAACTGAGCCCATCCGCTGCGCTGCAATCACCTATGGCAATAAACACCACGCTCTAGGAAGCAGAGGCTTGCACAAACAGGCCTCCAGAGGAACAACCAGCACCCTCACAACTCCAGTCTCCACTCCTTGTCCTTGCATGGACTGTTCCAGCAGCTGAGAAGTCAAGCAGGTTGTATCCAGATATTAAACACTAACGTGTGCCATTGCTGGGTCCACAGATCCACCGTGAAACACGGATGGGCCCTAAGGACTGAACTGCCAGGACCAGGACCAGGACCAAGCCACAGAGCTGAGAGTTAAGCCAAGAAGAATACATGCTTACTTCATTTCAAAGTACACGCTTAAGGGTTTTCTGGGTCAAAGCCAGGGTGATCCATATCTTATGAGATCAAGCACCTCAGCCATGTTTGTATCAAAAATTTACATGACTATTTCAGTGATATCATTAGCCCACAAGGGCAGACTTTAGCTCAGTATTCAAGGTACGTGCAGCCAGATGAATTTTACCAGGCTAATCCACATGCCTGAGGCATTTCCAAAGCAAAAACCTACCAGTATTGGTGTGAGGTTTTCTTACCAATTTAAATGGATGTTTGACCACCACTTTCTAAATGAAGGCGGACATCACAAGACTAATACTAATAAAATACATTTTAAGAAGTGTATCTGGCTTCCAAGTAATATCTCAAGATTAAGTTCATTATCTGGGCCTCAATCCTATGAGCCAAACAAGTTGAGAAAACAGTCCCACTAGGGACTATACATAATGAAGCCCATTACTTGTATCAAATAGATCAAACCTCTTTAGAAAGTTAACCTACAGAGAAAGTTTCCAAATTTCTCTAATCATGCATTTAAAACTTTAAAAGGAAGAGAGTAAGCAATTACAAATCATGCAGACACATATACTTAGAAATTTGTATAATTTTTTAAAGTGGACTAGAATTCTAAGAAACAGCCTACTGCAATAACTGTTGAATTGTCCATAATCATGTTGCTGTCTTTTTAGATAAGAATTAATCTTAGCATTTAACATCTCTCTTCTAATTAAAAAAATTGTAAAATGCGCTGCAGACAAACCACAATCCCTGTAAACTGATGCTCAGGGACATCACTTTATTCACGGGGTGCATCTCATCAAAACAATACAAGGAAACTTGCTTTCTTTCCAAATGCACACCAGATTTCTCTAATCTGTGCATTTACTGAACTGCATAAACAGAGAACCGGTGGTTTGATGCAATCAGCACAGTGCCATTTAAAGCAAAGCACATCACAGCACCCTTAAATCTTCTTGGAAATACCTCTGCTGCTCAGCAGCACCAGCTTTCCACCAGTTGCTGTTCCACATGCTATTGCCAATCAGCTGCATTTGCTGTAGCGCATTCCAAAGTTTACTAATTAATCTCTGCACTAAACCCCACTGATGGCCGGTTGCCATTTGAAATGATCATCTTTTATTTAAAGACATAGCGACCGTATGGCCAAACTCAGACATTATTTGCAAAAAAGAGGTATGCCAAATTTCAGGTAATTAAGTCCAGTATCATTGTGGGGGTTTTTTAACCTGGACAGATGCCGTTATTAATGGTTTGAGGATGTTTATATTAGACACACTCAGTTATTTCAATGTTAATTGTCAGGAAATGGGCACACTTGCTTTCTGAGCTCCACATTCAGCAGAGGGTACCAGATGCAAACTACTGCAAAGAGCCTGTTTATTTCCTGCAAAACAGCCTATAAGCTTTGAAGCCCTGTGTTTTAAGGATCCCAGCTTATTGCTACATTTCAGATGAGGTTTTAAACAGTGATTTCAAGCAGTCCAACCTCTCACACCATTGTTCCAGGCTGCTCCCATTCAGCGGTGCATACTGGCTCCATGACCTTCACAATGACCTCTACAAAAGCAGTTGTGCGTTTCACTGTGGTGTAAATCCTCACAGACAAGTCGAACCTGTTCTTTTTGGCATCCAGCCCTTCAGATGAATACTCTGCAGAGATTTATTATGAAAGGGGAATGAAGGGGCATTATTGCACAACATTCATCCCTCACATACAGCTAAGTTCCATCTCTTACAACTTCTGAAGACTTTTAAATAAACAGATCGTCTTAATTACACAAATCCCTCTTGCTTCTCACCAATTTTCTGAAATTAAACTTTGCTGTTGTTTACAAAAAAGTAGACATACCCAGGAAAAAGCATGTGTGTGAAGGTGTTTTACATTATTATTAATAAGTAATATTCATACTTCCTGTTACTATACACAAGGGATTAGTGTTTCCTAGCACACCATTCACTTACAACACTGAAGTATTATTCCACATTGTAGCAACACACATTGCCCTAAAAGGATCCATTAATTATTTTTTTAATGCCATGAAGTTGCTGCAGGATATTAGACTGTCTCCATAAGAAATACACTCCTATCATAAAATGATGAATGATGAAGTTTGCAGGTTTTTAATTAGATTTCAGAGCAGTAAGAATTTACAAAGTTATTCTCCACGGCCTTAGCTTAATACTTTGTGTGACCTTATGCAAATAATTAAAAAGAGATTCAAGATTCCATTAATCAGAAAATACAAAAGCATAAAAGAATAGTGAAAGGGGTAGATTTCATTAACTCAGTGAGTCCACCAAAGTGGTCAGAGTAGTAACCCTGTCATTCACATCATCCACATTCCTTCAGGTTTTTCAATTGATCCTTCAGCAAAACGTGTCCTGTTAGGGAAGGGGGGAACCATAACAAAAAAAACACCCAACCTAGGTTGCATTGATATTCCAATCCAAAAATCATGTTCCAACTAGCTGCAGTCGCTTGGTATTAACCACAACTGAAGCATTTTGACTGAAGCTCACATTCCCTGATCCAAATCTCAGAGTTCTCCTCAAAAGCTCCCTCCCCCCACTGTCAGCTGTCATGGACAATCGACAATGCACACACACATCTCTCCCACTGCAAAATGAAAGACCTGCTGTGTGTGTCTCTCTCTGTCACCCACAGGCCATGGCAGGTAGGGGGTCTCTCTCCCCTTCCTAAAAGTGTCAGCTGGCCATTCCCTGGCTTTCCAGCTTCCTTTTCTGCCAGCAAAACCAAAGACAACAGAATGCACAACAGCAAAAACTTCCCTGTGCAAAAGATACAAGAAAACACAGTCTACTCCCACCTTTCCCAGGTCCAGACTGCACTTTCACAGCTCCAGAGCTGCACAGAACATGCAGCAGTGGTTTTTACTGTCTAAATTCACTTCCCCCTGTAGGTCCAACTCTGCCACCTCCACCACAGTCCACTACTTCATTTCTAAATCTGAGGCTACCAGTGAGAAGATGGAC
This sequence comes from Toxostoma redivivum, assembly GCA_013397375.1. Lineage (NCBI taxonomy): Eukaryota > Metazoa > Chordata > Aves > Passeriformes > Mimidae > Toxostoma > Toxostoma redivivum. Next base: position 67,410 of record VXBI01002280.1, on the reverse strand, counting down.
TGAAAACAACAGAAGGTGAACCAGCATGGTCTTAGAGTGCTGCATTTAACAACAAAGATAAAGTATCTGCAGTTCTAAAGGAGCTTTCTTCCTACAGTAGAAATTCCACATTTTTAAAAGCTGCAGTTGCTAGGTACTTTGCCTCTTCATACATAAACCAAATAAAAACTTAAGTGCAGCTACATTTATGCTTTGGTATTCATAACAAAATAACCCTGATCCTTCCAATACTTTATTCAGGATTTAAAAAAAAAAATCCAAAGATTTTTCAATTAGATGATAGAGAGACAATGCCAAAGTTATACCTGGCACCTACAGCTCAAATTGGTTACAATTTAAAAGCAACCAACAACTAAATGGGTACATCACTCTTTAAAAATATTTAAGAATATAATGTCACTTTAAAAGTGACACATCTGTTTAATTTTGTATTTCAAATCCGCTTAAATAACCAGATGCAAAACAGGCTAAAAATTAGCATAAAGCAAACGCTGTGCACAACACTATCAGTGAAACGAAACTGGCAACATTAAGCTTTAATATAAACTGCACCTTAAGGATTGGGATGGGGGGCTTTTACCCCATATTCTAAACAGATTTTAGAAGTGCCTGATATGTGATAAATTCTTGATCTAACCCTGTCTAGGCTTCAGATTCTACGTAAGCAGGAATTCAATGTGGCATCTTCCCACCAAGTGGCAGATTAAGGTGCATAAATGAAACCAAATGGGTAAAGTCAAAGAAAGGATGAAACTCTCACTGCAATCCCCTCTATGTTCTCCCATTAGCTCTCAAGCCAAGCCCTCTTTCTCTCACCCATAACAAAAGAAAATCCTAATCATGTTTTCTTGTAAACAACCACAAAGGGGAATGCTTGGTATGCAGGCAAGGCCAAGATAGTGCCACCCCTTCAGAAAGGCAGAAAATTCTTCAAATATTTGCTAATCGATTATTCCAACCTTGCTTGTCTGAACCCAAAGGGCTATCACAGAGAACCATTTCAAACTGGGATGTATGTGGCTTTTTTGCTTTATGCCAGCCATGTAGCACAGGTACCAAACACAGGCAGCCCCAGCCCCAGCCCCAGAGTGTCTAAGGACGGTGAGGATCAGGTGCCCATGTCCACCCCTTTAGATGTGTCAGCACGTCCCCAGAGCCCAGCCCAGCCCAGCCCAGCAGCTCCTGGTTACTGGAGCACTGCCTCTGACTGACTTGCAGAGGATCACGTTTCTGTGATCTCTCTATGCCTTGGAGAAGGGAATGATGCTCTATTTATTTATGCCCCTTTCAAGAGATGAAACAGGAGAATGGGCCTCAGGCCTAAAAATATATATATGTGGCTTTCCTCCTGTGCACAGGCCTCACTTTTAACTTGTTCCTCCCTCCAAACCACTTACCTTTTCCAAGTCCTCCAATTCCACATGTACCACCTTTAAATGCACCATCTGTGTCCTGCAGGATCTACCTCACTTGCCCAGAATAATACAAGAATCATTATTCTTACACAAAACCACCATTTCATTTTCTACTAATCATGGCAAATGTTGCAAGTTCCAGTCTCCTGGCCCCCATCCAGCTAATTTAGATAGATGGTTCCACATGTGCTCTCTGTCCTTCCATTTCCTGCCCATACCACAGCACACATTTGTCTAAGTGAGTCAAAGCAGGTTTCTCTGCAGTCACAATATTCTTTAGTACTTTATATTTTAAAAAAGAAGCCTGCATAAAACACAGCCTATTACCATGCTATTACTGACTTTGCAAGAGGCAGAGGATTTTACTGCTTTGCCACACAGTCTGTTGAACTGTAATGAGTCTACAGCTACACCCGAGCCTTGGATTTCCCCCAAATACAGAAGTTACCTGTGTAGCAACTGTGCTCAGGCAAACCAAAACAATGAACTCAATTCTCTACTTCAATATACTTCATTATCCATATTTTTTGCCCTTAAAATAAAAACCCTCAAGAAACACAAAACATTAAGAGAAATAAGGATAAGCCAAATTTTCAGAGCCCAAGGTACTTCTTCATGAAGGTAATTTGTTTCCTCACTAGTCAATGCTGTTAGTATTCCTTTCCAGAGACACCCTGACTGATAATCACTACATATATATGTATATATGTATATATGTATATATGTATATATGTATATATGTATATATGTATGGGGACATCCATCTTTTGATGTCCAACACTGACTGCCTCAAACAATATTCCTTTCTCTCACCCTCTGCACCTGAACAAACATTTTTAAGGAAAATTACTTTTGAAATCTCCTTACAAAACATTGTCTCTTTGATCTAAATATCTCTTTTTTCAAGTACTCTGGTACAGTACAGATGCACCTTGGATGGTAATGATGACTATTGAAAAATAGAGCCCCCAAGAGCTCCTTTGAAATACATCTTAATTTTTAAATGAACTTCTGATTTACAAATGCGCCCTTTGAAAGCTCAAAATTTGACTTCTCTGAGACCCTGTAGCAAATATTAATTTATTTGCTGCGTGCACTTATGCAGGAGCTAAGGTGCAGAAAATGTGGTACACACACAAACATGCAACACAGCCCCAACCAACACACTGATGATTTTTTCTTCATAAAAAATCAATATATTAGTAATTAATTTATCAGTAAGGCTGGTGTACCTTAGACAAAACTAAAGATGCTGCAGGAAACAAGTCCTGCCTATTCACCCCTGCCTATGGCCAGAGCCCTAGCACGTGTGGGTGTGTGTGGGTGTCACACTGGAAGCCACACAAGTGCACATACACCACCCTGGCTGACCTTACAGCAAGATTCTTACACAGGAAATTATGGTGATGGATGAGTACCAGAATGCCCAGGCCCCCAAATCCTTTTGTCCCAGAGCTCCCCTCTAATTTCCAACCTTGTGCAGAAACCACTCAGCCTTTACCTAGAAACTCCCATCCCCCTCACACCCAACTTTCTGCCCCAAATCTCCCCCCTCAGAGTGATGGTGCCATGTCCCCCCATGTTCTCCCCAAAGCACCTCAACATCCAAGTCCCCACATCCTCTCCATGCATGTCCTCTGCTGCCCTGTGCTTTCCCATCCCCAGCAGCCCTGATTCCATGCTCCAGCACAGCACCACTGCTGCTGCCAGCACTTGTTACTGATTTCCCTGCCATATTTCTCCAGCAACTGCCTCTCACTATGGCCAGCTCTCACCCTCCTCTTGGCTCTCCTTGTATGACCAAGTCTGGCAAGAATTTCAGAAAAGCCAGCTGTAGTCTGTGCTTACCTAAAATTTGTCTGAAGGTGGCCCTGAGAACAGGGAAGGAGGAAAATACAGTCACATGGGAGATCTCTTAACTGTGCTGCGAGATCAACACACTCCACATTGACAAACAGATTCTTGTTCCTTGAGAAATGCAATAACCAGGAGTGAAAGCAGGCTGTGAGGTAAGTCTGCACACATATGCCAGTCTCTCAAAGCAAGACAAACAGACTCTGCCCAACTGAGTGCTGACTCACAGGAATCTGCAGAGCCATTATCCCTGCTCTGCCATTCCAGGTCACCAGCGCTCCTCCAGGTACACAATAGAGAAGATGAAGGAATGACACGGAATTGCTTTGATCAGCAGCAACAGAAGAAAGGATTAGAAGAAAACATGTGATGTTCTCACAGATGCAGACAACTGCTAAGAAAAAAAAAAAAAGGATCATGACAAAAAGGTCACACATACTTCTATGCACATATACAAATGTACTTGAGCTTCCCTAAATGGCTTCAAACACTTCATTGATCTTACTACAGTTCTTTAAATGTTCTTGCTGCTCTCTTTTCAAAGAATTTTCCTCTTTATAAAGTCCTCAGCTGAATGTCATTTCACATCTAGTCTGTGAGAGTGGAGACAGTCTACCAATCATTTGCAGAAGAAATCAATGTTTTTTATTGTTAAATGACAATTAAGGTGCCTGAACTATTTTTTAAGACCTAAATTCTAAAATATTTAGTTCTGTGAAGTCCTCTTTTGTAGTCATCTTCAAGGACATAAGAAGCTCCTAAAAAGAGGTAAAGAACAGCCTACTTTTGGAATGTACCTAGGTAGAAAATGAGCTTGTATCAGGTCAAGGAAGCAAAGTTACTAAATTTCCCCTAAAATGTAAAAGCAAGAGCAGTAAGTGCTACGAGAGGCTACCAGGGGAGACTGCAGAGCCCCCATCTCCAGCAGTCCTTTCAGAACAGGTTAGGACAGGTCCCTGCCATGAAGTATCCCTGGCTCTGCTCATGGTCAAGGGAAGGACCCCATGACCCCCCAAGATGCCCAACCAGCACTATGATTATACAATTTCACAAGTACTTGCTGCAATTTTGGCACCACAGCTTCTTTTTTTATTAATTTTTCTTCCGATTTAAAATTCCACCCTTACAGAGGACCTTTGTCCACTCCCAGTTTTTATCATCTCTACTAAGACATAATGCTTGTACTTACAATTTTGGACAAGGTATTTCTTTCTCTTTCACTCCAGCACTACTTTCTCATGTGTTTACTTTTAAACAGTGCATCAAACAGTGTTGTTTAACAACTTTTTGCCTTAAAAGTGTGGTTCAATAACTTTGCAACATTCATTTAGCCCAAACTCGAATATTTAATGTTTATGATGTTTGCAACTCTTGGCCAAAGTATAGCATCAAAGGAGCATGCATGCACTGAATTGTATCTTGTTAAAAAGAACAGCAGCACTGAAAAAAGTTATACTGGAACAATCTATAAACGTGTTTACATTATATGAATGATTTGCTGTTCCTTCACAAGGCATGTAGGAAGTCAGCACTTCTCAAATGTGTAAAGTATTTCCATGTGCTTAAAGCGTGATCTTTCCAAAACAAACAATGATTGAGAAATTTTTTATTATTCTTTATTTCCCTGCCAGCTGTTTTTTGGACTCTCCTCTCAGCCACCTTCTTTCTTTCAGCCAGATCTCTCCTTATTGCTCACAGTAACACCTACTCAAGCAAAGGTACATTCAGAGCTGGAAGACTCAGAAATAGGAGGATCTCAGGCTGATTTAATTGGCATTTTCCTTAGATTACTCTACAATGTGCCTTTGTGCTATCTTAGCTAGTGGCAGGTCTGGCTGCTGCTTGGGATGGAATTTGGGCATCCTACATTAGAGCCTGAAGCCCATTCCTGCTGTTCTGTCCCAGTGCCTGCTCCCATACAGCAAGGAAGCAAATGACAACCTGACTGAACTCTCCCAGCAGCCTTCTCATGGGACCAGAACATGCTGCATGTCACAGAGATGTCCTCTGAAGACTGATGAGGAAGAGTCAGGCAAATAAGCTTTTGGGCAATTCCAAAAATCAAACAGAACACTAAAAATCACAAACAGAACAAAATGAAAACCCAAGCCAACTCAAACAAACACAACAAAGAAACTATCCACCAAAAAAAAAAAAAAAAGAAAAAAAAAAAAAGAGATTATTTTAAAAACCTCTAATCCTAAAAACAGCTCCATTCCGAAAAGTGACAGCTAAAGCATAGATATGGTCCACTGCTGGCCACAGACACTTTAACTAACAAGCACACTGGTCATGCCATTCACTCCTGTACAATTAACACTGTTGGCACTATTTCATTTACTAAATTCCAATCATTACAGCTGTGCAAACTTATGGGTCTAATTTGTATTTATACTAATATGTGTACATAAACATGTGCTGCTTCAGCCATGTAAAGGAGCCATAAAGCAAATGAACAAATATTATTTTAACAGAGCAGTATCAGAGAGCCTAACCATAAAAAAAGAATCAAGTCAAGCAGTTCTGATTATGTCTGTCCACCAAACAGCTTAACTTCAACTACAGCATATTTCCTAAGGCATTCCAAACTAAAATCCTGCAGAGAGCTATGGGGAGACATAGCACTGCACTTTCAAAATACAGTCTCCTTTTCCAAGGCCATTGCTGTGTAAATGAAGGGAGGGGAAATAACAAATACTCTGCTTTTTTTCTTCCAGAAACATTTCTTACCAACATAAGAAACAAAATTCATTAAGTCAACATCATGTGCTGAATGTTTATGCACTTTGATATAACAGTAATTACTTAGTAAGGCCAGAACCCAATTAATGTTTTAGACTTCAGTCCATGGACTGGAGTGCACAGGAAGCATTCTGACAAAAAAATCACTTAAATAAAGTTTATCTGGCATACACTTCAAAACCAGAGTTCAGAAACTCAAAGCACAGTTCAGAATGTATGTGCTTGACTCTTAACAAAACATCTTTTTTTAAACAGTGGGCTAGAGATTTAGTATGACAAATGTATTTACTACTGCTAATCATTCTCCATCAAGCCACTCGGAAGTTGCAGTCATATTGTATTTATAAACTTAGGAGATTTAAGGGAGCAGTAGGTGGGTCACAGGACTAGGATCACTTTTTAAATCCAGCATGTTGGTCCTAACCTGAGTTATATCATTCAGCATATCTGGTGTCCCCCAGCTTATATATTTGAATTCTATATCTATGTATTGTCAGAAATGGTAGACATCCAGCAGCCACAATTTTTTTCCTCTCTTCTTTTCAGAAATAGTGTCCTTCTTAGCAAATCAATGCTCATTGTTAAAAACAAGGCACTGTAACTGATGACAAAAATTCAATGCAAAAGCAATATGCAATGTACACTCTGACTAGGAATCAGGAAATGGTGCTTAGCAACTGCAGAATCCCACTTGTCCCAGGGCCACGTGCATCCCCTGTGAATCTCTGCTCCAGGGAAGCTGCTTGGCAGGAATGCTGCTTCCCTCAGCACCTCCACCCAGAGACCCTCTGGAAAGTGCTGTGACTCCCCTGACTAGGGCATTTGGGTTTCCTTTGGAAAGGGATTGTGCTTTGTAGAACTGACACCGTGCCCAGAGTGTCTGAGCTGGGACACAGCCACCACACAGAGGCACAGAATGCCCAGTGCTCCTGGAAATTTTACCTTTACATGCATGTCCACTAAACAAACACATCTATTCCAAAAGGATCTATATGCCTAAACACACTAGTTACTCTTGAAAATAAGTGCTGTGATTTTGCTGTGATTCTAAACTACCAAGAGTTGCAAAGAGGGAAACATTCCACCCAGCTGTAAAAGAGAAAAGTACGTGGTATGAGCCAAATGAAGATTAAAAACAAAATACCAATTAAACTCAAACTGGCATTCATTTCAAAGAAATCAATTCCATCTGAAGAGTTTCAGTCTGAAGATAGACCAGCTGAGCTAACAGTGAAGGAAGCCTGATTGCTTTATTTTTTAACTCTAGGCAAAAACTAAAAGCACCCAAAAAACCCCACCACAACCCCCCCTCATACTAAAACACAATGCACCGAAACCAACAAACCAACCAACCAGAGCAGTAAGAATTGGCAAAGTAAGGCCCCCTCAGGAGCTGCAGAATAGTTGTAGCCTAAACCACAGTGTGACATGCACCTCACTTACCTCAGAGTACCTGGCATATGTCTAAGCAACTTTGATGGAGCACAATTGATTAAAAAGGTATTTTGACAGACTTTTTTGAGTTTGGAACATGATTTTGGATAATTGCTCCATGAGCTATAAAAGAAACAGACTGAAAAACAGGAGCAGCCGCTGAGCAGTTGTTTGCACAGGAAGCAATATTGCAGGAAAAGGCAATAATAAAGAACAGTTAATTTGACCTGAGCTGATGAGGTCAATGTTTTAAAAGAAATAGCTCCACATAATGTAAAATAAGATGTTATTTCCCATCAGAATAATACTGCAAGTGTAACACTGCACAAAATCTCTTCCCTAACACTTGTTATGTGCAGCTTAGTGGTAACACACATTCCTGAGGTGTCCTAGACATCCTGTGTCTGACACAAATCCATTCCTCTGAAATATTGGTTCTGAGACTGCTCCCCCCAGCAAGCTCTGGCTGCTCCAGGCTGCACACTGCTCTCCCCAGCATCCAGCTACTAATAACCTGAAACTGCAAGAACTGGAATAAATCTGGGCAATATTCAGAGCCACAAAGTTATATTTAACACCGCTGCTGTGATTTGGACAGGGAAGCAGTAGCTGGAGCAGATATTTCACTCCTAATTCGCTGCCATTCAGAGGTGCTGTTGACAGGAGATGGAGCCCGGCTCAGCGGAAGAGCCACGAGGTTAGGAATTTAGTAGGGCTGGATCCTATTCCTCCTTCCTCCACTGCTCTGCTGTCTAATCCTGGGTGAGAACATCCCCTCCGGGCATCTGGTTCCCCTCCCTCCCTGACACATCTATTTAAACTGCAAATTCACTGGGGTAGGGACCATCTTGGTAATGATAAAGCACATACAGCACTCCACACTAATAGTTCTATTAATAAATATTCCCACTGCTATTAAGTAATAAAACAAAAACCATTATAAGAATTGAAAGGTAATTCTGAGTAATGCAAGAAGGCAAACTCTCCCAAGCAAGAGCAAGCCAGGGGACACCTATGTTGTTTTCCAGCATTTTTGGGCAATCCAATTAGAGGTAATTGAGTTTTTAACTGCATGAGATTACTCCAAGAATACCATCACTAGAGGCTCAGTGTCCTGGGAGGCTGGGGGAAGGGAGAAAAGAAACATTCCAGAACTGGAAGTAACAGAAAAGTAACAAGCACACAGCCTGAAATGTGCTGGACATGGCATGTTCTACAAACATGGAATCCACAGCTGGGCCACAGACTCAAAGGTTCTGTGTTCCCAGTTCAACAAATTAAACAGGATTAATTATATACATCCACATTTCTATACATTTTTAACCATAATGGTGAGGTAAAGCACAGACCTAGAAAAGCCTTCTACAGTTCTGTAAACATCAAAGGCATGAGAAGGAAACTAAATTCATGTAACACAATTAATACGTGTTGCATTTGCAAACTGCCATTTGTCTGCAATACATATGAGCATCTCTTTTACATCTTAAAATGAGCTCCACATTAAAGCTACCTGACAACCAGAAATGGTCATTACATTCACCAAGAAACAGAAGAATGATTATCTTGCCAGATCTCCTGGCAAGCCCTAGAAATGTGGAAACATAATTCATTTCAGACAAACTTCGCTCTTTTAGACAGCTGCTAAAGTCTGAAGTTGACAAGAAATCTCATTTTTAGCACTACTGTAGCAATTAAGATTGCTACAGTTTCTTTTGTAACTTTACCCTGATTTGAGAGTGAATTTAATAAGACTTTTAAAATATTCAGATGTGGTGAAAGTGTATTTCTTAATATGATGAACATGATAAGGAAAAAAGCCTGGCAGCACTGTCTTCCCCTACTCAAAGAGGTAAATCAAACTAATTGATTAGGAATGTAAGCTTTGTGCACAGAGGACAACATTTACTGAAAAAGTTAAAGAGCAGACTACAGAGGAAAAACTTCTTCCACTTGAAAGGAGAAAAAAAAAAAAGGAATTTCACAAAAGGAAAAGTGGAGGAGACCTTGTCCCCATGAGCTGTCTCATGCTATAGGGGATGCTCTTGCTTAGCTTACAAGTGAAAGACATTCCCTCCTCCCCCTGCAAGCAGAGGAACTCATAGCACTAATGACACCTTAAATGAGCCAACTTCCTTGAGCATTGCCCAGGGGACTAGAATGGACATGCTCTGAACTCAGACACCAAGAAACATGTCTGATTAGCAGTCAGGCAGAAGAACATCTCTGACCAAGGAAAAACACTCACATTCAAGCTGAAAAAAAACAGTGAATTGCCACAAGTGGCATATATTCATATCCTTTGTGTAAACACCAGCTCTGGATCAGTCAGCATCTCAGCTAGCTATCTGGCTTCCCTTCTTTTGAAACAAAATTAGAGGAAAACATCCAAGAGAAAAGGTCAGTGGCCAAACTATTAGGAAAAAATAAAATCCCAGGAGAAGGACATACATAGTGATTCATTAAATGTGCACTGCTAAGCCTCTGACAGTGGGCACAATCCTGACTTTTCACAGAAATGCACTGAATTTGCAGAACTGTTGCGCCAGAGTGTTAATGAGAATTGTATTTCTTAAGAAATTCTCAGTACTCCCCTATAGCTGCCCCCACCAATAGGAGTGGTGTGAACCCCATGGTTTAGAGGGGAACAAAGCCAAAGCAGCTACAAAGAGCACAACAAAAGCTCCACCCACTTCACGTGGACACCTACGCAAAACGAGGGGACTGAGCATCTCAGGTTCTTAGAAAAACACTCAGCCTGGCAAACAAGCATGTCCTAAGGTGAGTGGAAGGTGGGAATTCACCTCACACTGGCACTAGAACACACCTTCTTCATGGATCATGTGCAATGAGCAGAACTGCTTTTCACAAAACTAGCCCTGCTCCAACGCCAGCAAATTTGCATTTGATAACTACAGTACCTTTCCAAGATGCACCCCAATCCTAACCTGAAAACATCAAGAATTTAAGATTTTGTTGCATTCCAGAGCCAGTTTTAACAGCAAGGCCAATTAGCCAGCAGAACCCTGTGTGAACTTTAGGTCTTATTCGTTCCTTCAGTTCCTATTGAGATGGTATTTGTTTAACTAAGGTTACTGGTTCTTGCTACATTTAATGCTGCACTGCTCAGACTTGGCATGTTCTGTGCTAAGGAGGTACTTGGTCTAAACTGAGTCAGACCTTAACCATCTCCTAAACCAGAGGCAGAATGCAGCACACAGAGCACATCTTTCTGCCTTTGAATGGATTTTTGTGGCTCCTCTTTGCATTCTTTCTGATTTTTGCACTCAAAATGCAGCCAGCACAACTCTGCAGTCCACAACTCTTCCCAATATTACTGCATTCAGAAGGAGAAATCCCTTCCTATTTATTGCTGGACTATTCACATACCCAAGGCCCCCCATACATGCTGTGGCTGAGGGTCAAATTGGTTTACTTGCTTAGCTAAACTTCCAAATCCTCTTCCCAGAGCCTGTTATTTACTCTTCTATTTCTCATTTTGCATTTAGCTGTATTAAAAGACATTTCATTCAAATGAGGCCAGTTTGTCAAAGTGACCCTGTAAACTGCCAATTTGCACATCATCCACAGAAATTCAACATCTGCTTCCAAGCACTCAGCTGCCTCCTAGCAGAACACCCAGAAACATTCCCAGGCTTTGGAACCAACTTCTTCAAAAATTACAAAGTTAGACAGTGCATTAATTTATTGTGAAGAATATCAATATTGTTATTATTGTGTAATGTAATTTATTTGTTTTAAAATAATGTCATGTAATAATTAATCAAGCACCTGTAAAGAAAATAAGGAAACATTCATCTTTTTAAACAAAACATGTAATTTTGTTGGTGTAAAATTTTTGATGTAATCCATAGTCCATAAATAACAGTCACCAATTTCAAATGCTTCTATCCTTAACTTTACAGTTAAAAAACATTAATAGAAATAAGCACAGTTAAACTGTTGTTTTTCAATTTTGGACTAAGATCAGTCAGGATGAGATATTTTTTGTTTCCTGGGATTGAACAAATTAAATTATTTATGTATTCACATTTTCTGAACACTGATGAATAAGCAATTAGTTATCTGGCATATCCCCTATTATTCCAAACATTAGGATTTAAATGTCCTGCTGCTGGAAACCTCTTCATCCAAGTCTTTCACCATTCCTGGTGAAAATCTACTTAGGGCTGCAGATCTCAGATGTCCACTACCACATACTACATTTAATATTTTAAACTAATTAGAAAATACTTGCACTGTGTTCATCACATACATAAGCTGATCTTCTTCCTTTTCCCACAGAAAAGCCACAGCTTTAAGAAATTCTGACAATATATTTTAAGAATATATTTAAGAAAAAGTACAGGCATTCAGACAGAGTATTTTTAACACAGAACAACAGGCATTTTCTGTCCACTGGTTTTTCTACACAGAAAATTTCTCACAAAGCATATCAATCTCCCCCAGACTGTTAGATTTTAAAAGAAATAGGAGGAAGGTCAATTTACACCACAGGAAAACATGAAAACAATCCACAGTTTTGCAAAAACTGACACTTCTTTTGGAAAAATAAGCTGCAAATATCACTGTGAACACTTTGACAGATCAATGAATGCAGTACAAATATTCATGGCAAAAATTAATCAATTACTGATAGGAAACTAGTTTGATGCCCAGATTTTTGCTTTGCTGACTTTTTGGTTTGTTGAGGAGAGTAGAGAGTGCTGGTTATTTTCAAGACATTCAGTTTACCATTATCAATTCTAAAATACATAGTCTAAAAAAAATAAAGAGATTTAAAACAATACAAAGCAGAAAACCAGTAAGTTGCAGAAAAGAGCAGTCACTCGTGCTCCCACTCCGAGCTTTACATTTATGTACACAAGCTGGTGTGCACTTGTCCCATGTCATGACACAGAACAGGAATGCTGAGAGATCTCCAGCTGCCACCCTAATGGTGACACATTTGCAAAAATACTTGTTGCTTCCTAGAGCTAAATAACAATGCAAGTAGAGTCCTTAACCTTGGCATCATTTTCTAGCTCATACTCACATATTACTCCAGTGCTCAAAATGAATCTGAAGAAAGTGCAGATGATTCTTGAACTTCCAAAATTTCAACTTCCAGAATTGGTACACAAACAAGAAAAATAATTCAAGAACATCACTTCACAGGGAGAGAGGTATAGTTTGTTTTTTGACAACTTCACAATGAAAATGTTCCATATATTTGTGACAATCCTTCTGGATGGGTCATCACAATATTCCAACTAGCAGGATGATGAAATTCTTCAATTAATTCCTAATTACTTATTTAATTGAAAGAGAACAATCTACTTCATGTAACATGCAACTCAGGTTTAAACTACCTCTGAATTTCATATGAGGAAGCCCCTGATCTTCTGAAAGGCATTAAAAAAATAAATAAACAAATCTTACCATTTTGATGCCAGTGGAAAACGTGACTGGTTTGACAGGTTTGGGTTTTTCCAGCTGCATTTCTAGCTGAGTAGATCTGTCCTTATGCTGAGCTAAGAGCAGAGAGGCAGGAAGATCAGAGCTCTCCTGTAAGCATATGAGGAATAAATTTGAGTCCTAGACCAAAACAAATATTAATTAACACTGCATAGTCTTCCAAACTGCAAGCTGTGACTGCAAGGCCATCACTAGGAGAACAGCAGAATGCCAAGTATCCTCTCCCTCAGAAACAGTTTACAGAAAACGATCATTTTCAGTAATAAGAAAAAGCTGCAGCAACCCTATAAATCAGAGTAACCTGCAAACAACCATTTTTATAGAATCCACATTAAAGACAATATAACAGGCTCCTTATTCCAACTGGCCAATGCAACAATATTTATTAAAATAAAAAAAAATTAGAACTTAATCAGAGAAGGAATAATACTGAGTAGTATAACTTGGATCAGATGTTTATCTAAGACACATTCTTTCTACCAATGAACTCAGACCAGTTTGAAATTGTTTCCCATTAGATTTCACCTGAGGCCGTTTGGAAATGATCCTTGCTCTGCTCTGCACAATGGCACTATTGTAAGTGCAACCAACAGCATATTTATTTTCTCCTTCAGCAACTTATTTTTAGGGAAGCCAGCCAATTTTTAAAAATATATAAAGTAGTAAAATGAATAGTTAAGCAAATGAATTACTTAAACTGTCAGGACAGAATGATTATTAACATACATATATGTAAGTACATTTTTGAGAAAGCCAGGAAATTAGTGGCCAAGTAATTTTCTAAGAGACTAATGTGACTACCTACATGCACACAGAAATCCTTGAAAATTCCTGGCTAGAATTACCATGAAGTTGAGAGCAGAGAAGAAGTTCAGACAGATTCTTCCTGGACTGCTCTAGCACAGTATTTTATTCCTAAGGCACTCACACATCACATTTACTTCTGTTTCAAAGAGCCAAGCAAATACTGAACTATGAACCATATTTGTTTCTCATAAAATTAAACAGACTTTATTGATGGGACTGCGATTTTTAAATTATTCAGTTCAAGGTAAAAAATTGGATGTTTTTAATGCCTCAAGATGCCTTGCTGTTTTCATGGTATCTAGAGAAATCCTCTGAAGTGATCATGAAGAACAGTCACGTTGTTCATTGACTTTACACATAATTTCCCAGTCTTTTTTTCTCTCTACACTTTATTACACTCCCTTTGTCTTACCACCAGAATGCAAGATAAAAGCAGAAAAATCTCACATGACAAGATCTGGTCCAGAATCACAAATACAACAACTAAGGCATAGGTTCTTATTTGCATTTCTGTGATCAACTGGGAGGAGGGGAGGCAAGATGCTAAAAACCTAAATTGCAGAGACATCTAATTTCTGTACAACTGGGAGAGAATTTAGACCATAAATGCACTAGTTTAGAGTCTGCTTCTTTCAAGTGTTGTACATCTCTAACCAGCATGCAGCAGAACGTGCTGCCAGCTGTCAGCAGAGGTTAAGGATGTTGAATTCTTCCAATCAGCAGATTTAAGATGCTGGGTGAGAAGGGAAGAGTGAAAAGCACTCTCTTCTTCTTTTTGATGTTCATATTCCTTAAATGTTCACTGCATTTCTAATAAAATGATTCAAGGAAGCCAATTTTTAACCAACTTCTCAAGAGTTCACACAATGACCAGTAACCAGATTACACAACTGTGGGAAACCCACACTGTGCCAGCTAGGCACCACATCCTGATTGTTTGTCCTTTTGAATATGCACAGAGCCCTTCTGTTAACTATTAACACACGTGGAAGTTCCAGCCCTGTGTTTATCCATACCAGCAATTTTCTGTATGGGAAAACAAACTGTCTACACTATGAACAAAGCTGGTTATACACAACAATTTCTGGAAGATTTGTCTCAAAACACTTGAGGTTCTGGTAAAAGTGTGGATATGACGTCTTTAACGCCTCTGCCTGACTCCAAGCTATGCCACAGTCCAGGGAAAACCTGCTCCTCTGCCATGTGCTGCAGTCCCATTGTGTTAATGCCTGGGAATTATGGGCTGTTGAAGAGGAGAGTGCAAGTCCCACAACACACAAGACATCTAAAAGATCATCTTAGAATCCTCTGTATACATGTCAGAGAGTTTGTACAGTACATAAAAGAAGTGCTTCAATATTTTACTCAGTCTGGGTTATCCAAGACTATTCAAGGTTTAAAAAAATCCCCAAACAAACAACAACCCAGAATAAAACACCCATATAGCTCTTCCAGTGACACATAAAGTGCATTTGGGACTGCAAGTCTAAATTACAACAGGGTATTGTGCTTTTATAGTGAGAGGTTTTATTGTAAAAGAGGTGGCCTACAATGAAGGTAACATAGAAATTGCCTAATTAGTCCTGGGAGGCAAAACGGACGAAACTGCTTCTCCAGTGACCTGCAGAGCCTGGGTCCCCCCCAATGCCTTGCTGACCTCTCCAGCACTTCACACTGGTCTTCCCCTCCCTGTTCCCAGCCAAGGATGGGTTCATGGAGCCTTGGCCCCAGGTCCAGTCCTTTCTGTGTGAGCCCCTGCACTCCCCAGGCTGGCAAAAAGCCAGGGCCCACTGCACAACATTTAGAATACCAAACATTTTTCTGTGCCTCTGGACTACTTAAATTATCAGCTCTTTGAAGATGGTACAGCATTGTCAAACACTTCTGTACGCAACTGAGAACTTCACTCCATATGAAACCACCACAGGTAACACATAGAATGACCTGAACCACCAAGATGATGAGAGGGAAGGAGCACCTCTCCTGTGAAGAACGGATGAGGGCATTGGAATTCTTCAGACTAGAAAAGAGAAGGCTCTGGGGTGACCTAATTGTGGCTTTCCAGTACCTGAAGGGAGCTGACAAAAGAGATGGAGAGAGACTATTCACAACAGCCTGGAGTGACAGAACAAGGGGGAATGGCTTCAAACTGACAGAGGGCAGGTTTAGATTAGACATTGGAAGAAATTCTTTACTGAGGGTGGTGAGGCCCTGGCACAGGCTACCCAGAGAAGCTGTGGATGCCCCAACACTATGAATGTTCAAGGCCCGGTTGGATGTGGCTCTGAGCAATTTGCTCTAGTGGAAGTTTTCTCTTCTCATGGCAGGAGGTTGGAATTGGATTGCCTCCAAGGACCCTTCCAACCCAAGCATTTCTATGATTCTATGAGATTTGCAGCTTTGTAAGATTTCTGCACCAAAGCTAAAATTCATTTATTGACAAGGAAAATAGCCAACATCTCTACTTGTACAATACAAAAAATGTGTCTTAAATCTTTCCTTGCTGCCCAGTGGCAGGGGTGAACTTAGAAAAAAAAAATACCAAGACCTACCAATAGGTCTGGGCTGTAGGCTGACCACACCAGGTGATCCGTCCTGTGGCAATGTTAGATTCCCACCTTCCTCTGCTTTCACAATCCTGCAGAGTCAGTGGTGTTACCATTGGTATCACTGTAGCCAGAAATTAATCCTTTTTGGTTTAGCACAGAACCAGCAGCCATAGCCATTAGATTATTTAAGTTAATTCTTTACACTGCTGCTGCTTATGCTTGGCATTTGCTGCATTTCTCAAGTTTTACTCATGATCAGTTTCATTTTCAGATTTGCAGCACAGCATTAGAGGGATTTCAGACACCATAGGAAATGTTTATTTGTTTAACAAGCACTGGTTTTCCAGAGACTTTGTAAGTCATTATACAGATACTTCAGTGCTGCTTTTATAAACCTTAGTAATATTACAAAACAAGTTTTGGTTCAGATTTAAGTTGACACTGCCCCTTCAGAAACAGAGACACAACTTGAAACTGTCCAGTTTCCTCTCTCAACCTTTAAAAATCAGCTCTATGTTGTTTTTAGAATGTTAATATATGTTTTAATAGCAATACATATGTAATCACAGTTAAAACTACTTATTTTAGTCATCTTTTAAGGGTTATTTATAGCAATTCTTTTTGCAAGCCACCTGGTGAAGGTTTCCAGTAAAACCAAATGCTGTTTTTAAAAAAAAATTAAACAACCAACCACACATCACCACTGGTCTCTAGTCAGTTAGGAGTATGTTTTAGAACAGGATTTTTAAAAGTCAGAAACTCAAAATCCATATTCTGAGAAATTAAACTCAAATTCATAGTGGAGTTTTCATTAATTTTTCCACTATTCCTAATTGTGTGGACTGCAAACACATTTACCTTTAAAGTGAAAACAGATTGCTGGATGTAAAGAAACAGGCTTGACTTTTTTTTAAAGAACCTTTCTGCTCATCTCTGCTTTTGTCTACAAAAGGAAAACCAATAACAGGTTGCCAGGAATCTTGGCTTGAAGAAAGGCATCTCTTCAAGAGGCCCTGAAACTCTTAAATTTCACTTAGATTCTCTCTCTATGTCAGTGCCTTCTGCACTGGCTCAAAGAGGAACACTATATTTTCAGGGAAAGTAGAAAAGTTTCCATATATTGAATAAGAACTGAGACTACAAGCTGACAGTGGTAGAATCCAATTAAGTCTACAAATCCCAGAAGAACTCTTCATCCAGCCTCTACCTTACCAAAACCAGAGTGGTTTACAACATTGAAATAAGTAACAGGTGAGAGAATGGAAACACAAAACATGCGAAACAGGGAAACAGGGACAGATCTGTTAATTCCATGCAGGAAGCAGTGATAGAGATGAATGTCAATGGTAGTGAGCATCCAAAGCCTCTGGTTTTGTTACTCACCAGATCATCCAGGAGTGCCTGTTTATTCTTCCTTTTTATCATCTGCTGTAGCTGTTCTTCCTTCTGCATGAACAGCCGCCTTTGTTCGCTTTCCTGCCGCTCTACCTCCAGAGCCTCCTCCAGCTCTTCCTGCTCCCGCGTCTGAAAGGGAAATCAAAAATCAGCTCACAGCAGCCCCAAAGCTCCACTGCCCCCGAAGGGACCCTGGGCAGGCCATGCAAGGGGAAAGCAGCCAATTCTACCTTTTAAAGCAGAATTTTAAGGTGATTATGGATGATTATCCTCATTGTTCAGTGTAAAGTTCAGATTTTTAACTTGCTGCTCACTGGAGTCTGGATCTGACTCCTTAAATGTTAGGGAATGGGTTTTCCCTACACTTTCACTCAAAAGTGAGCCCCTCCGGGCTCCCACACATCCTATAACTCAATGATGTAAGTAGGGTGAAAAAAAATAATCCCACAATGCTGTTCCTGGTTATCTCACTCATCAGCTGCATCTGCTTTGCAAAGCACACTGTGCTTATCAGTGGTGTAGAAGCAAAACGAGAAATTACAAATATGTGAATATTAATAGAGAAGCCTATAACTTTAAGCACTTAAGCATTAACTGTGAAAATGCTGAATTTTCAGAAAATAAGGAATTTTCCTATAACCTGGATTGCAGTCATATGACATGAGATGCAAAGAAAGATTACTAGTAAAAAATGACAAGTTTTTGTTACAGGTCTATTTCTTGGCAAGTCATTTTTAACCTGCAAACCATTAGGTAATCTGTATTTGAAAATCACAGTGAAAGAATTAAAAAACACAAGAGGGCTCAAAGACAGAGGCAAATAAGGGGATTAAACAATTTTATAAAGAAAGATCAAAAGAATGTCAGTTTGGTTGCAAGAAGGTACAAGGAAAAACATACAGGAAACATCTTCCAAATCTTCTCCATGAAATATACTAAACTCAAAGGGAGATGCAGTTAAAATGGCAAGATAATTAAAATTTTATAAACTTAAATGGATGACTTCTTGATGAAAGGGGTTTCAGCAAAATATCATAGGGGAAGACACTGATCTCTTCTCTGTGGTGACAGGACCTGAGGGAATGGCCTGAAGTTGTGTCAGGGAAGGTTTAGGTTGGGTATCAGGAAGGGTTCTCCACCCACAGGATGTCTGGGCACTAAACAGGCTCCCCAGGGCCATGGTCACAGCATCAACCCTTGCACAGCTCAAGGAGGGTTTGGACAATGCTCTCAGGCACAGGCTGTGACTCTTGGGGATGGAGCTGTGCAGGGCTGGGAGCTGGACTCAATAATCCTTGTGGGTCCCTTCCAGCTCAGCTTATTCTGTGATTCTGTGATCATTGAAGCCAAAACCATAGTAAGGTTTGTTCTAATCATAAAATTGTATCATAAAGCACAGCTACCTAATAAAGCCAGAATATGCAAAAAAAAAAAAAACCCAACAAAAAAACCCTTTACCAGACAGATCAAGCCAGTGGGTCCCAGTGAGGCCCAGTTACTCTTGGATGCAAGAGCTGACAGATCTCCTCATCTGCCACCAAGTCAAGAGAAGCTGCTCCCATTTGGAAACTGGTGCAGTGACACTGGTAAAAAGCTGGTCACCAACCAGCAATCACCTGGAATTGGGCTCTCTTTGCATTTAATGAAAGGAAAAAAAAAACAAATAAGAAAATCCCCAAACTTTTAACTGAGGTTATGCAGAGAATTAAGGGATTTAGTTAGTTCAGTCAACAGAACTGAGGAGCTCAGGATACTTTGAGACATTCCAAGGCTCTTCCACATTTATCTAAAGATTGCCTGGAATTTACACTAAAACAGAAGAAAACTTCTAGGGAAGTGCTGACAGACCTAGTCTGAAGAAACAGCCCAGAAAAAATACAGTCTGAAGTAAGTAAACTGATAAACAAACCTAAACCAGAGCAGACTACAGGAAAATGGAAGAATTATCATGTGTCAGACCAAATTGTTTAAAGGAAGACCAAATAGAACAGTAGAAGAGAAGTGATGAGCTCAATAGGCAGCAAGGGCTGTGTCCAGACTAAAGATAATCTAAACACAATCCTAATATGTGAAGGAAAAGATGATGACAGTGAAGCCTAGAGTAAACTCAAGCCTACAAGTAAAGAAGTAAATAGAAAGTAAAATCACATTTCACCACATTCAGGAAAGGATAATCAAGAAAACATGCACATTTATATCACAGAACTCAGACACAACTATTTCAAAACTCCACTAAGCAGCAAGTGAAATTAAACATCTAGTGATAAAGTAGAAAGCAACAAGTTACCCTGTGACTGGAGAATTGCAAATATTTAAGGGAGAAACACTGGAAAAGCTGTAGCCTACTCAGGGTGCAAGGTTTTATAAATAAAAAGTGTATATAAATATCTATATAAAATTATAATTACAAGAACACCAAGATTTTCACTATTTTTTCTAAACTACAGGAGGAGAACAGTCTTAGGATCAACATATTTCCAGCAGATATGGGAAAACAGAGTTCCTTTACAAGAGGCATTAAGATCTCTGCATTCAATTCTGGCCCTTCTGCTTGCCAAACACAAATTCAAACTGGAGCAGGCAATGGGTAACAAAAACAACAAGAGGGACAGAAAATATCTGTATCCCTCAGAAGCAACCTATTACAGTGGATAGAAAAAATTTAAGTCAAAAATGAAGGGACAATGACTGGCCATATGAAGTTTAACCAAGAAAGTAG
Organism: Toxostoma redivivum; assembly: GCA_013397375.1. Classification (NCBI taxonomy): domain Eukaryota; kingdom Metazoa; phylum Chordata; class Aves; order Passeriformes; family Mimidae; genus Toxostoma; species Toxostoma redivivum. The sequence goes on along the minus strand of VXBI01002280.1, from coordinate 47,020 downwards.
GACACCTTTTACTGTGTATGGAGTAAAGACATTCCAAAACTTGCTAAGAAGAGCTGGAAAGGAAAAGCAACCCTTCATTTAGGAGAGGGGTACATTTATGGGTAAGATCATACAGTTTTTGTAATAACCACTGTGTAAAGTCCATTATTATGTTCCAATTGTTGAAAGATAAATTATGAATGTTTCAAATGTTAAAAAAGAAAA
>VXBI01002280.1:329-46785 GCA_013397375.1 Toxostoma redivivum | reverse complement strand
AAAAAAAAAAGAGAGAGAAATGTCTCCAGCTCTCCAGTGAGTCTGGATTCACACAGGCTTGCCCAGCTGCCAGCAGCCAGCCTCCAGCACAGCAGGACTGTGGAGCACAGCAAACAGAAGTCCTGGGGGCTTGAGTGGGTACAGGGTATTACAGAGCTGCTTGACAGCATCACACATCCCCTGCACAGGCTGTCAGAGCCACTTCCTTGAAGGGAAGGTGGGCTGCAGGCAGAGCTGTTCTCACTGTGACCCCAGAGGTTGCAGCTCCATTGTAAAATAAGACATGCAGCCAAAGCTTTGGCAGGTCTCTTCAAGCTCTGAAGCAGAGGATATTGCACAGTGTCAGAGACAGGATAACAGATCAGAGATGGACCCCTAGGGAAATTTCCTTGCCTTTAAAAGGAAGAGGTTCAAACAAACATTTTTCAGATTCCAATCTCCTCCTGTGAAATCCTAGAGCTAAAGAAATCACTCGGAGTTTTGCCACAGACTTCAGGGGAGTGAGGATTTCACCCCTACTGATTTGAAAGCAAGTCCTTACTGCAACTGGATTACAAACACAAACCCTTGTTATGTCACACTCTGGGCAGACATTCTCCTTCAAGAAATGATAACAATGTGTATTTTATGGTGAAAAAAATATTTAACAGATTAAACTTTTCTTACAGGAATAAATGCATACAAGTTTATTTTTAAAGAACAAAGTGATGTGTGAGCCATAATTTAATGAATTAATCTTCAAAGAGCCCTGTGTTTTACATACAGATCATATATACAATATCCCTGATGTTACTGTTATCAGTTCTTGAACAAAGTTTTAATGTTTGTTTCAACATCTTTCATTTTGAATTTTGCATAAACCAGGCCTCAATTTTACAACTCTCTCCTGGGAGCTTCACAATGTCTGAGTCTGGATTCCTTTTTTCCTTGAGATGAGAAAGGAACGATTGTCCTGATGTAGGAATGAACTTCATCTCTCCTGGATATTGTCCAATGACACTGCCAGCACACATGCCGTGGTGATGTATTAGACACAGGCTCTACTGCCTGCCCCTCTTCTCAAGCTTTTCCCAAAATAAAGCATAACTATATTTCAACTATCAACCTCAACATTTAAACACAAAGAACTCAGCACAGTGCTTTCAGCTTTGATTTGTTTTAAGAAAGTACTCCACAAATCCTTTAATTCTTTAACAAATGAATAAAAATCATAGGGGAGAGAAGTTAACTAACCAGTTTTAACTTATTCTTCTGAATGACTTCTTTGTTATCCTTTTGATACAGCTCCATTTTCTTTTTGGTGTTCTCCAAGTCCACATTGTTGGTCAAGTTAAATACTGCATAAACATTATAAAGACAGAAAGCAAAAGTATTAGGTCAGCATGCATGACTATGACAAAGAAACACTATTCTTATGCTCTCTATCCCTTCTAGCCAAATATAAACATTGCAGTAACAGAACTTATTTAAACATGCCATATAAAGACAGAGAATCTGCTAAGTCACTGTACTTCAATGAAAGCCAGCAGAGATTCTGTAGGTTTACACATCTGTAGGAGATTAAAATTTGAATCTTGCATCTCGTTTTATGACATTTGCAATGATACACATGAATAATCATCATATTATTCATAAAATACTGATCTTTTCAAGTAGCAGTTACAGCTAAGACCACAGTGATTCCTGTAAAATTAAATTAGACCAAACACAGGGATATGAAGACAAAGTTAGAAATTCAATTATTCCATTTCACAAAGAATAGCTAATACACAAAGACTACAGTGACTGAATTCTCAGGTACACAAAAAAAATTCACATGGCTTGATAACTTAAATGGCACCAATGTACAATTATCTTTATTATGGGGAATCTGCAGATGCTTGCAGATTAATAGGTCAGCTGACATTCTTTTGATGTCTCTCAATGGTGACAGACCATATCTCATGTAATTATGAGCAAGCAGGGTCGGCCAGCAAGCTCCATAGTTTAGCACAACATTCCCAATTATCTACACATGGCACAGATGATATCTCAAGAAATTGAACAGTTTCTATAATCAACAGCTTGAAAGATGTAGATGGTTTGGATGATTTGTAACTTGATACAATGCCTGAGCCCTTCACCTCTAGGTCACTGGTTCACTTGTGGGTCAAGTGAATTCCAGCTGAACATCGTTATCACTGGGAAGTCATTTGGTGATCCCCACCCAGAGTGGATGCTGGGCTCATGCCCATGGCCTTAAAGCTACTGAACAGTGCCAGCACACAGCACTCAAAGCCTCCAAGAGCTCTGTCACGTGGCTACAAGAGCAGGGGAGAAATCTGTGCTGCCATTGATAAATCCTTCACAAGAAACCAGCACGCAGAGATTGAGCTACGCCAGACCCTGAGGGAGGGAAAGAGGCTCCTGTGGAAACCCCAGCATGGGACTGGGGAGGTTTTGGTTCAGTTCTCTCTTCTCAGGCTTTTAGATAACCAGGGCTGAGTTAACCCTGGGCACAGGCACCACTGCCAAGTCATTTGTACCAGAGAGGCTGCTAGAGAGGAACAGAAGGAAGCAGCATGAAGTCTGTTGTTACTCATAAGGATAACACACATCTCAGTTTGGGGAAGATCACATCCCTTCTTTATATAAATACATCATATCCCCACAGGTAACACGGCAGAAATGAGTAATTAGGAGAGTTCTAGGCAAACCAAACCAAGAGTAGTCCAGAATGGCAAACCAGGTGAGAGCAGTGAAGGAAACATCAAGAAATCAATGCCAGGAACAAATGCAGGTAAGAAGAAACAGGAAGGTCCAAAATGGTAGAGCTTGGGATGCAGCTCAGTTCTACAAGCCCAGCTCAATACTGCCAAGAGAGGCATTCCTGCTGTTATGTCCCTTCTCCCCAAGCACAGGCCTCACTCTTTATCCTGCTCTGATTCCAGAACTCCCTTAGATGCTCTGCAGTGTCAACAGAAATCCTCCAGTAACCTGTACTGGCTCAACACAGGGGTCAGACAAGTGCCAGAGAGGGTACCAGGGAAGTAATGAAAGGCTACAGATGGGAATAGGAATACTCTTCCATAAACCACTACATCATCTTACTCTTATTAAAAATACTCAATTTCCTCAAACTGCAACAAAAAAGGGCTCAGCAAGATACAGTCCAAGAACTTCCTAACCTTAAAAAAGAAAAAGTCATATTTATTTTTCCCCTTTTCCAAATAATAAGCAGTCTCAAGACAAATGACATTTCAATTCAGTCTGGCTCCTGAATTAGCTGAACTCTTCCAGCCCCACTCCAGCATCCTCAGTTCAGAAGGGAGATCTAAGATGGCCGAGTTCGTGCTTTAAAAATTTCAGAATCAACACCTGAGTTGAATTTTCGAACTTTGCCATTGTTCCTGGGCAAACCACTGGGCCTCTGTCCTGGAGGTCTCCCACTGGCAAGAACCAGGAGAAGGGGAATAAAGGTTCCTTCCTCCTACACACCACCTGCTGTATCCCCATACTATAGCTTCAGGCAGCACTTCTCCCTGTGGTCTTGATCTCACCTCAGCTGGAACCCCTGGACACTGCCATAACCCAAACAAACCATTCAAACTTCAGCTCCTTGGTTTTTGGAAACAAGCTACCCATCCCAAATGCCTTGGGGTTTTTTCCTCTCCAAAAGGCAGAATATTTTTCCTATTTCATACTGTGAAAAACACACACTTTTTGGTTGTAGCAACCTCTCCTTAGTAAAACATTATTTTAGTCTAAATTTTTAGTATTTTAATGACCATCTGACTGCCAAAATTCCAGCCTACAGTTGCTCACTGACAAGAAATTTTAATAATTGAGTATTAGGGCAGAGAAGTGTCATGTGAAAATGCTGGCACACAACCAGCCCAGGGCTCTGCAATGACAGCAGCTGCATGGGAATGTCAGCACTTCCTACAACTTAAATCCACACAGCAGCTCTCTAAACTCCTCAATGACGACACAAGAAAGAAATAGTATATGAGCCATGCTGTGCTAGCAGGATGCCCAGATGCCACCTTCAGGTGCATGAGGAGATGCCAAATTGCCTTTAGGCTCCTGAACATCGTGAATATTTCTCTAAAAATAAATCCAGCAATAAGCTGATGATCTCTGTTTTGTAATTATTGCTGCTTGAAACCTTCAGGGTTTGTTTTTTTGCTTCTTTCTCAGATATCTTTATTAGGTTCAACTGGTCACAATTTGGTCTATAAAACAAGAAGCTTAAGATTTAAAACTCATACTGGGGAAAAGCAGGCATGTTTAAAACATGTACAGATGCCAACATTTATTGAGAACTGCTTACAAAAATGGGTGTATTTTGATATTCATAAGAAGTAACTTTTCTATCTAAAAATTCTATTTCTGCATCAATGTCTGGGAAATTTTCAGCAGCCACCTGCACAGTCACCCTAAAAGCCCACTTCTGTGCTCATGGTGAAAGTGTTTATCTCCTCTTGTTTTCCTGCTGTGGCTGCAACCAAACCACAGCTACAATCCTCTCAGCAGTCAGACCTGCTCACACCATGCTGACTCTGCTCTGTCCATCTTATTCTGCTTTGTCACTCAAGGATATTGTAGGACACCAGCAATCAGAAATTCAAACTTCAGCACTCTCAAAGGCCAGAGCAAATTTGTCCCAAAAAATACTGATATATAGCCATTGACGAGGAACAAGAGTGGAAACACTTAAGACATTTTCTTGCAAGACTGGAAACAGTGTAAAAAAGTATAAAAAAAAGTAAAACAGCGAAAAGTGTAACAGTGTAGCCTCAATCTGTCTACATCAACTGCAGTGTCAACAGCTGCCCTTCAGTGCATGAAAACAGCATCTTCCCAACTACAATAAACACCTACCAGCAAAACAAGCTGCTCTTTGACACTGCATGGTTACCAGTGGCCAGCCAGCCAGCCAAAACATCTTTCAACATATTTTCTAATAAATTTTTCATGAGCTCCAAACGTCTTTTCATCAATATTTATAGAATACAAATTCTTGCCATTGTATCCTCACAATACAGCTGACAAGTCTGTTTTGCAAGGGGCGCTAGGGCACAAAAAATAATTAAGATATTATTTCCCTCTCTTGTCCCCTCCACAAGTTACTTGGCATTTAAATCCAACAACTACAAAACCAAAGAACACAGTTGCTAATACTAACATACTAATTTTAACACAGCTAAGATTATGCCACATTTTTTTATATGGCCTGCTTTGAATTTTGCCAGAAGTTTTTTTTAAAATATACTTCTTAACTTAAAAAAACCACCACAATAAAAAAAATATAGAACCAGAAGAACTAGAAAGAGTTAAAAATCCCAACTCATATGCTACACCTACCCTGAAAAAATATTGGTGTAGATCTGAATATGAGTGGCAAAGCAGATGGCTGGTTTGAAAAGGTTTCAAAGAGAAGACAGACTTATTTTTGTCCATGTTGAAATATAGCATAAGCCGATATAAGAGGCCTGAAGCCCTTCAGGGAAAAGAAACAGAAGCTGTTTTGTATGCAACAATTATTTATCTACTTATCCATCTCACATTGGTTGGTTCATAAAATGACTTGCCTTGAGACATCTGTTAACTATAACAGGAAGACTATTGTATTTTTGTGAAACATTTCATTCCATTTAGGTAAAACTCCAAGTTCTGAAATTCAGCCTCTACAGGGAGACTTTTTCTATTTTTCAAAACAACAACATTCATTATACAATTCTACAACAAATGGAAAAATATTTTCCTAGTTATAAAAATGAAAATGAGACAAAATTTTAATTAAATTGCAAAGAATTTGTCCAGAGAACATAGCAGCATGAATGAATATCACTGCACTGCAGGACTAAGTCCCTCAAAATCTCCCTGTCTTAGACTAAGACTAAAAATTATTAGTATTAGTTCGTTATAAACAATATTTCTCCCATCCTACTACAAACAATTCCTTAATTATCATCTTCATAAAAACCCAGACTGGGAATGGCAGAGGGCTACAGAGGGAGACACAACCTCATCCTCAGTTTGCCTGGGATATCCCAGCCTACCCTGGCACCTTCCCTTGGTGCTTTTGATGCCTGATCCCTGTACTTTTAAAAGGGGTAGGAGAAGGGTCAGGGCCAGAAAAGATGCAAAAGAATTTAACAGGTCCCTTCCAACCAACACTTCTGTGATTATAATAAAATAATTATCAGAAACAAAAGAAACCTCATAGTTAAGCCAGAAAAGTCTAATTAGATATTAATAATTGATTCTGTTTATCCTCCATGGTCTTTAATGAGTCAATAATTTTCCAGAAAAATTGCATAGTAATGAATGACTGAAATACTCAGCCCCATCAGTCTAAGAAAGACCATTTTGGCCAGAGCAGTGTGAAATTTTAGCTCACATGAGATGACTGAAATAGATCTTTGATAAAGCTGCCCAATTTCCAGTTGGGTTATTGCCTTTATCGGGACCAGCAACACCATCCTCGAGAACACACACACGGAGGGTGAAAAAACCAAACCACAAAACAATAAACAGCACAAGCCACAAGTGATGACAGATAGCAAAACCCTTTCTATCCAAGGATCACTTGTCAGATAAGTGTTCTGAGCAAGACAAGTCATGAGGCAGCCGGTATTGCATAAAGTCCTGGAGGATCAGGGAGATACAGGAATACACAAATAACAGCAGCCTCCTGCGAAGCTGAATGCAGCGAATGTTTTTAAAAAGCAGCAATTACCGCTAACAATTGTGCTGCGGTAAAGCCTGGGGGCCTCGCTCAGGTACCAGGAGGAGGCGGGTCCAGCTCCGCAGAGCTTTCACACAGGGCTCGGAAAAATGGCTACAGAGATAGTCTAGGGAAGAAGAAAACCTTGCAGAAAGAGCAAGTGAAATTCACATTGTGTCTAGAGAGTACAACTTGTAGCAATAATCAAAGGTTTAACCTCTCCTATGGACACAGACCTGACTCACATATATGTTGTCCACACCTTTCCCAAAGGCAGGTTTTAACCCTTTCACTTTATTCCTAGTGCTAATGACAACAAACTGTGTTTACAATGTTTTCAAATTGTCCAACCGATTTTTCTTCCAGGGAAAACTCACTTTAAAATGTGGTTTTTATTTAAAGCCTTGTTTAACACATTTTAGCCCAAAGCATTATTCAGTGGCTACACTCTAAACCACTTCAAAAACCTGTTTTTTATAATAGAAATCTTAAAAGGTGACTACGCTAATGTTTGTTTGACCTTCCCCCACACACACATTACTGCTGCACCATCCAACTCTTCTGTTTCAATAGAAAAAGTCTGTAGGTATAAAACAGCTGATATGAAGGGGGAAAATGTGTTTCAAGTGAGGTCAGCAATTGCTGTATCTCATTCCTTTGCTACTTTTGGAATTGACCTACCTGGAATATTTGGAAAACCTATCAGAATCAGGGTCACATGAAAGACACCTATACAGGATGTTTACATTTTGTCTGTGCTAAGCAACTACTTCATTTAAGGCCCTACAATAGCTCCANTGCACTTTGACCCTCTCACAGAAAAACTGAAAGTCTGGGGCACAGGGAGAGAGGGGAAATCCAGTTCCCTGGCTCCCTACCTTCCCAACCACCACCAGCTACTGCCAGCCTGCTGAATGTTGGCTCCACAGGGCAAAGCTGCCCTACACATCCTTTCTTTTCCATCTTGAAGCCAAATTTTCCACATGAGCAAACAAACAAGGAATTCAGAGACACACAGAAATTAAATAAATCCTCTCAGCAATAAAGTGTGAAATTATTGTACACAGACTTTTAACACACTGTTCAGTCACACCATTTACAACGTGCACTGGAAGATGTCACACCAGACAACTGCCCAGGACCACAGCAGGGATGGGCTTGGGGACAAATGTGCAAAGGGCTTTGTCACCAGGGAGAGTGAACAGGGCTTGAACTCTTGCCTAAAGTGGTGTTACTGAATCTAACCTGTCCTCTGGGACCTGTCTGGAGTTGAGATACCATCAATGAACTCACTGACAGTGAAAATTAAGAGTTTTCTGACTGCACCCCTTCTTTCCTCTCATCACCCTGGCTGCTACATCAACAAATCAGGATGCAGTTGGACTTCCAATTCCTTTTAGTATTTTTGGTGTCCCTCTCAGGTAACTAATTCCAATTCCTAAAAACTCTACCAAGCTTCTTCACCATGCCTTTGCAGGGCCAAAACAATTACTGGCCAATTCACTTTTTTTCATAAGGTTACCAAGACCAGCCAGGCTTCTAAACCAAGTTCCCAGTACAGGATTTGGAACCATTTGCAATGTAACCACCTAATCCCAAGAGCTGTAAAATCATAACATCCTGCACAAATTCATGGGGTTCAGACAATTTGAGGCAAAACTTCAACTCCCTTGTTGCACATGTTGAAAAGTCCTGCAATAGCAGTTAAGTGGGAAATTGTATTTAATGCTACATGAAAAAAAAGCAGATTTGCTTTTTTTTTATATGTGCCTATGAGCACATAGATTCTTCCAGGATCCTCTGGCCATTCTTTCTATTCATTCCTTCCTACCCCCATACCATTCCAAGAAATATACAAACAAAGCTACACCCACATCATCTCCTCCAGCTATTTGGACCCATGCAAGTGTGACTGGTGTTTCCCAGCCACACGATTTGGCTTCCCAGCTTCAGCCTCCTGATGCCAACAAAAACATGATACAGCACTCACAGCAGTAAGTGCATTGGATACATTTCTACAAAACACCACAGTGCAAAATGAGCAAGAGCTCCTTGGAGAAAACTGAAGGAAAAGTGGCATCTCCATGGTTTCCTTCAAATCACATTCACTGCCCCTCCTGCATGCTCTAAGTCACCTCTTCTTCCTCCAGGTCAAAAAAAAGAAAAGCCTCAGAAGCTCATAAAAACCAAGAACAAACCATTTAGGAGTCACTCCTTTGAACACATCCTTGTTTTTCTAAGCAAAACCTATCACTCCACCATAAATCACAAGTCAGTCTAACTAAGAAGAAAATAAACTCTGTTGATAACATTGTCCCTTCCCCAAAGGGCAAAGTTCTGCTTCAGCTAATCCAAAGAGAAAGAAATCAACGTCTGTTCCTAAAACTTCTCCTTCTGCACAGCAACATAAAATGCTACCACAGTGGTATGTAAGGTCATCAGCTTCAAAGCAGCTTCAACTACTGTACTTGCAGAAGCAAAAACGATGAAAGACACCATATGGCTTCTGTCATGGTAGATAAAGCTAATGGAGGCATATAATGAAAATTTCAATTTCTCTCTTTGTTTAATCTTTGCCCATGCAGCATTGACAGTCCCCTGCAAGCCTTTCTTTTCCAGCTTGCTTCCTCTTTGGATTGTGTTTTTTTCTCTGGCAGATAAAATGTTTTATTTAACAATGTATACAGTTCAGCAAATATGATTAAAATGCAGGAAAAAGTAATTAGATAAAAAACTGATACTATGATAAATCATATTACAGAAACTGAACTTAGACATTCTCACAGGCAGTTGAGTCAGAAAATAAAAGCCTATGGTCTCATAAGCACAGTACATCAAAAATGCAAGAATTAAGACTTACCAATTTCTTCTATTTCTTCCAAAAAATCATTATATTCATCTAGAGTGGGAAAATCTTCCTCTCTTTTATTGTATCTTTGAGAGAAGAAAAAAGTATTTATAAAACACAGAAAGATGCAATTTCCATTCAACAAGGCTTTTGCTGCCAGCTGATTAAGCTGATTAATCTAGTTTTATCTACTGTGTGCTTTGTGACTCCCAAACGGACCAGAATCTTTGATGGGAGGCAGAAGTGCCTGCTCCAAAGGAAAGGAGGCAGCCTGGAAGAAATCGGTGCTATCTTTGCCTATTGTTTGCCAATTCCTTTTCCAGGGTTACAGGTAAACATGAGCACAGAGGCCAAGATAGAGGAACTCCCAGCCAGCCTCTTAACAAAGGCAGAGGCAACAGTAACACCCACAGAAAAAAAAGCTTTTCTAGAACTATCAGAAAAAGGAGTTTGGCTTTGTGCCCACAACAGAAAGCATATGTCAGCAGCAAACGAAAAATGCTACACAATTATCTCATTTCATATCAATAGACCATTCCAGCACTCACATTCACCTCTTCAAAGCTGGAGAAAGTAAAAGGATGAAGGGACAACTGGTTTAGAACATGGATAGCTTTTGAAAGTCAAGACATGCAGACTTTCTTCCCAAGAAAATATAAAGTTGAGATTCTGCCTGATCTGTGGACTGCAATACCCAGGAATATAAGAATCCCAAGAATTGAGGCTATATTCCAATTTGGGGGCATTTTTTCTGCCTCCTAAAAACTAATCTGGCAAACCCAAGTGGGTCAAGCATTTTCCAATGTCTTCTCTTCTAACTAAACTTTATTCATTTGACTTATTCCAGTTTGACTTCTGTTAACATTAGTAGACTGTATAATCCAGCATCAAAATTATTACTGCTTTCCTCATCTTGGTATTCAGTGGCACAGTTTCCCCACATCTCAGTAACATCATGTGATTCATTTACTATTGTACCACATTTTAGATAAAGGCTGACAAGCTTATAATTTACCTGTAAGTTCACTTAGGCACACACAACTCTCTCTGGGTTGTTACATTTATCAGATTTTCTTCTATCAAAACACCAACTGGCTTGCTTATTTTCCTTATAAAATGCTGCTTACTGGCCCACAAGGAGTGAGATGAAATTTTAGACCTCATTTATCTCAATTTCAAGAGCTTTCAAATCTGCATGACAGACTGGTAACACCAGGCTTGTAAGGAACCATTTCCACTAACAATTGCTGTGTGAAGCAAAAAACAATGTGAACTCTCTTTTGCCCATTTTAATTTTGAAGGGAACTGGCCTTCAACTCTCAGAACAGGTCCCCAGGGAACAAAACAATCAAGGTCCTGCTTCTTGCTCCACTGCCATGTTCACCGCCTCAATATCTAATCATCTCCATTTTGGAGCCAAATCTTTGCCAAAGAAGGCCACATAGAAACACCCAACATTTTCTAACACTAAGCAGGAATCCCTCAAGGCTAAATTGAGAATTCAGCTCTCAATTGTTGCACAAAATCAGATTCTCTGAAATTTCTCCATGATAAATGGAGTCAAGTTTTATGGTTTCCCACTTTAAAAAAAAAAAGAAAAATCTCCTCTCTACTACTGAATAAGTCAATTTTTAAAAACTGTGATCCATTAAATACATCCACCTTCTGTTCTTTTAAATGGTGACACTCACATTTTCAGCACTTTCTTCCGGATTTCCACTTCCTTGTCGACAGCAGGATCCTCAAAGAGCTGTACCCTGAAGTTACTCTTCCTCAGGGGGGTGTCACACTCGTGGCAGTTCCCAGCCCCTCTCACAAACAGCAGCTCCACACAACTCTCACATCTGTGGGAGAAAGGAAGGGGTGCAAAGGCACCCAGATGTTAAACAAGAACTGAAACACAGACTGTCCCCCATTTTTGCTGTTGGCACAGCACATCTCCCCTGGATTTCACTCTTCCTGCAGCACCCACCAGTGGCAGGAGGCCAGGGCTCCCCACCCTGAACAGAACAGGCTCAGCAGCACAAACACATGGATTCCCCCTGCTCAAACACTCCAGCTCTTTGCTGGGATCAAACATTAATCCAAACTAAATGATGGGGTCTGTATCAAGGGGAAGCATGTTTACTGACACCAGCAAACCCATTTCACATGGATCAGACTGCAATATCCTTATTTACTCTAAGCATCACCTCGCTGAACAAAAAAAATCCTTTTTATTTTCTTCATATTGCAGTGCAAAGAGAATTCAGTCCAAGCATGGATACAAATCTTGCCTGCAGACTTCCAAGCATCTGCCAGTCCTATCACAGAGGAACTGCTACAACAAACCTGAGCTAAACTCCAGCCTAGCAAAGCTAAAAGAATCAAAACCACTTCAGTCAGCAACCAGCTTCATACAGCTCTCCTGTGCCTTCTGGTAATACTTTTTAAATTGCATATAAAATAAACTTTACACAGAGGCTGCACAGAAATAAACCAAAAATACCTTCCTGTTTTTATGTCTTTTGACCTTATGAAGACTTCAGATTTTAACAAGATACTTGCTGACCAGTCAGTTGGCATTTAATAAAGGAAGAACACATAACAAGAAAGCTGATTTTAAGAAAAAAGTACTTGGGTAATAATAATGTGCAAATTTCTAGCAGAGGACAACACCTGCTGCAGTCATTTCCTACTGCTGGGGAGGCAAAGGGGAGCCTATTTATAGCTTTGCTATATTGAAGCCAGAACAGTTGTACATTAAGGTCTAAGCCATGCTTTACCTTCACAAACCCAGCACAAAAGCTAAACAAGTTAAGAGAAACAACACTGACATGGTTGAGAAAGATCTTAAACAAAACTTTCACACTGCTGACCTATCCCCAACTAAACTGGTTCCAGTCCTTACAGAGGCAGACATGAGGAGAGGCAACCAGTTTTACCCAGCTTCTGTTTTAGATTAGAAAGTGCAAAACAAACACAATTGTATCTCACAATTAAAAAAAAAAAAAAAAAAAGCAATTTTTTGGTTGTTGTTAACACATGGAGAAGTACAGTTTCAGCCTGCATCTTGCACAGCAGCTGCCAATGTTAAAGAGCAAACCTTGAATTTACTTGGCATTTGCCTGCTTCAGAATTCCTTTAGTTAGAACACAAAGTGCATTTATAAATACAAATTATCTGGGTAGGGAAAGATCAAACTTCATTAGCACACTAAGCCTGGAATTTAGAAGTTGCTGGAACATGGACTCAATAAAATAATGAGAAATTAATATCATATACATAATGAAAGCAATTTATGTCCCCACTACAGGAGGAGCAATAGTAAAGACAAGAGATCAGGCAAGGCAAGGAAAAGGTTTTTTCCTTCCTCTCTCAACCTGTCTGTGCATGCAGGAGCCTGACATAAGGACAGCTTCACTGTCTCCTTCATTCTGGCAGCTTGTGCTGTTTGTGTCTCTCAACACAGCAGCCAAAGCACAGAAAAGTCCCTGCCTCCTTCTTCGTAAGTTATAGAACAGGAGTGTAAAGTGACAGAACTCAGCAGGTGGATCCAAGTGCAGGTGTTTGTATTGATTTTTTATCACAGTATTGCCTACGGACCAACAGAACAGGGGCTCCATGTGCAGGATATTATTCACAGACAGTAGCACCTGAAACTACTTCACTCCCCCCCTTCCCTAAATCAAAGACATTTCAAGTTTGCACAGGACTTGACTATGGAAAAAAACCCCTCCTTGGAAAAGCACTTCATACAAGTGCTTCAATGCCTTCCCCAACTGAAACCACTGTTTCTAAGGCTGCAAAATAGCTTTCCATACATAAAAAGATGAGTCAACACCTCACTATGGGAATCCCACATCAGGTGATTGCATTCTCACTCACTCATGTGCATCCACCCTCATATTTATTCGGAAATAATTCCTTCTGAATTCAAAGGGGGCTGTATGGGACAAGTCAAGGGCAGAGCTGGACTCTGTCCATATCCTGCCTCCTCGCCAATCTCCGGACAGATTTAATATACACAGATCCCAAGCTTCCTTCCGAGCAGATCTGTCATCCTTGCCCCCACAAACAGCCACTCTACCACCAATGGCCATGTTGGGTCACACATTTCCAGCTGATTCTTGAGGAAGGGAAAAAAGCCATTTCCTCAACCCTGCTCCAAGGAATTCCTGTTAGTTTTGTTGCAGACCACTAAGGTGAGAGCACATGTTATCACCAGGAAGGGAGATTGTTATAAAGGTGGATTTAATGAATTCTTCCACTCCTTGAAATAAATTATTTCAAAACATGACTTGAAAAAAATTACCTTGCAGTGTAACATTTAAAAATACTTTTTTTTCACATGGATTATTTAGTTAGTTAGTTATTAAAGATATGTAGCAATTTCTGTGACTTCACCAAAGGTATCCAACTTATTCAACAGCATAGAGGAACACCCCAACACCACAGCTGGTATTAGAGAGCTCCTCAAGGCACACAGACCACACCATTTCAGGAGAACCTTCCACTTCTTTCCAAGTCCAACTCTTCCCCACTGGCCTTGCTGTAAGAACAGTTGACTGTGGAAGCAGGACACCATCGTGTACATCTCTCATTGGCCAACACATTATATGTGGCTTTTCCCAAATAAGCAAAGCACCAAAGCACTTGTTAAACTCACCTTCAAATCAGGGCCAAGATGGCTCTATGTTTTCTTAAATTAGGAACCTTATAAATAGGCAATTTTTCATTTGCATGTGTATTATGTATGCAGATAGGCTACACATATAAACTAATGATGACAAATGTTCATATTTTTAAAAATCACATCCATACATTTGTTCAATACTGAATTTGTCTGAAGACAACAGCTTCACATGAGATCTAAACAAACAGGGTATGATGTTTCTTGTCCTCTTCACACTGAGGTTGCATACCCTCTGCAATCCTTCACACATTCACTAAAACATTTAATTTCCTTTAGGATCTGAGTTTGTATCCTGTGACCATGTAACCAGAACGAAGATATCAAGAGAAAATGTCCAAGGACTTACGCATGCACTTACAACAGGGACAACTATCAGTAATGTCAACCATGAACAATAGTCTTCGACACCAACAAACATTAGGATGCTCATTTTAATTTCAGGGACAGTGGTTTTATCTGTTGTTCTTCTCTTTCATCCCCAGGAAGTATTAAACAAAAGGCCCAGTCTCTGAGCAGTCTAGAACAGCACATTTTTGGGGGAAGCAAACAAAGCATCTACATGGTTTGGCACCATCAATGTAAAAACAGCACTACAGGCCCTCATGTTCAAGGACTTCAGGATCCTACTAAAAATGTTTTTGGTACATTGCACAAAACAAGCAGAGGTTCCCCCCCAGAAAGTTGTTAAGATATTTATCAACTAAATTACACTTACTGGGAACTAAGTGTTTGTTTTGGACAGAGTGTCTTCAAAGGGTACAAGATTTGTGCCCAATGCTGCATTCCTCACACATGCACACATTCACTTCATGCAGGGATGATGGCAGATAAGTAATCAATGCTCTGGGACACTTAAGGATGAAAATGGCTCACAACATTAGCATAGCTTGATGGTGCTGCTCACTTTTTCAGCTTGGCTGGCAAGGGAGCAAACAAAACAGATTAAAGGTACAGCTATTTTCACAAGCAGGAACAGAAGATATTCTCCGAAAATTTTAGATTCTGCTGAGCACTACAAAAATTTGCAGGACTTCAGATATGCAGCCATTAATCATTTCAGTAAAAAAAAATCTTTATGGCTTTTGCTGTTGACTAGGAGCATTACAGAATGAGTTACTACCCTTCTATACAAAGCCTATTTTTAGTACATACTCATTAAACAGTTAGAATGAAACAGTTATCAAACACTTAGAATTTCTAACCCCTCTTTCTTCAGCTTTTATAACCAAGATGTTTCCATTATTTAAAGTAACAAAAAAAAAATGCTACTCTCTACTATAGAAGAAACAGTTTTGATTAAAAAATAATAATACAGTCTTCAATACATAGCCAAGACCTGAACCACAAAAAAGAGGAGTGCAAAGAATCAGCAAAAATGATGTGTTTTCACTTGTTCTTCAATTTCAATGTCAGAGGGAAATTTACTTAGAGAAGTAGAATGATTTGATTTATGGGGATGGAATATTAAAAAACAGAAAACACACACACGAGAAAGCTTACAGAATGACATCTAGTTTTTTAAAATCAAAGATGCTTCTAGAAACATTCCTGGGCTTCTTGCTTAGCTTGGATTAGACAATTTGATCTTCTCAAGCAAAGATTTTTGAACTGAGACAAGAACAGCCCAATTTGGGGAGAGCAGCTGTCAAACCTGTTTATTTCACAACCTTCCGTACATTTAACAAGTCCCAGTGGTTTCTGCTACATAGCCAAGAGCTCATCAACGATTTGCAGTTGGCCACTGCAGCTTTATTTTCTGGGCTGATGGACTCAGACACAGCCTCGAAGGCAGGTTCTATCTGGAGTCTGCAGCAACCATGACCTCTGTGATCCAAAAGAGTCACAAGAACCCAGCTAAAGCCGTTTTTTCCCATGTTACAGGATAGAGATGAAAAGCAGAGGGAAGAGAAGTGTGACTTCAGTGACATCAAGCACTTCTGAGAGCCACAGAATAAAGGAGCTTAAGAGATCAGTAGGGAGTATGGGATAAAAATCAGTCTTTTCACACCTCAGCTTCAGGAATCCATAAATCCTTATTCAAGTACTTGCAGTAGCTGCTGCCTATGTTTTTTGGTTTATCTCTTCCCTAACTGCCAAATACAAGAGGGAGTTGGGAGAAGGTGATATCAATTATTCTCTCTCTTATTCCTGTCCAGATTCTGTTAAATTCTACCAGTGGGGATTTTGCTATCCTTACTTGTGAGGAGACAACTTCAGAACGCTCTCAAAACCTTATTTAGCCAAAATCCCCATACAATGGGTCTTGTCTTCAGCTAGTAAATAAACAGGTCTCACAGGCAGCCCACGTGGCACGCAGAGACTACAGCTTGTCATGGCAACAGGACACAGCTTTCAGGCAGGAACCACAACTCTATCAGATTCAGATGAGAAGGGCTCAATTCAGGCAAGAGTTTTGAGGTTTTAAACACTGTTGTTAAGTTATCTGCAGTTGTCTGCAGCTCCCTTCTCTTCAGACCAGTCACACAGTGACACAAAATCTCAGAGATTGCTTGGCTAACATTTCATTTTTCCTCCGAAGTATCAGGATTCCAGAGAGCTGATCTGAATCCCCCTCATTTAAGCGACAAAGCAAAAGCAAAAAGAGATTCCGGTGCTCTGCCTGTGTTATGTCAATTCTCAGCGTCATCTGCCAAGCTGCTGAGAAGACATTCCTCCTTCTAGACTATTTATATCTTTTGGGAAAAGGATGCACACACTCCACTTCTGTTTCATTTTTGTTTTGTCAGACAAGTTCTGCTCCGTATCGTAGAAAAGAGGAGGTTAAACGAGCCCAGACATCTCAAAAATTTAGGAGACATTCAGGCACAGTTAACCCATGTACATACTCTGCTGTACAGACCAGTTCACCTCAGCTGTACCAGAAATAAAGCAGACCAGGCAGGGGCTGAACAACACTGGCATTTCAAAAGAGAAAAAAAAAATCTACTGAGTCAATTAATAATAAACATTTCCACCACCCATTGTGTTTCAAGATCTCCACTAGAAAACCATTTCAAGGGGCTTGGACCTGACAAGAGAATTTGCAGCAAGCTAGAACTTAAATCATTTTTATCCAGTACAGATGAGTACTTGTTTTTTCCCTAAGGAAAAAATTAGGGAATTTATGTTATTAATTCTCGATAGCGTAGAAAAATATTTCTATGGGTATTCAAATAAAAGTGGTTCTTACTGACATAGTGCTGCCTAGTCAATTAAGGACACAATCATAAAAAATGTCTTACAGCACCATTGTGCCAGTTTGGTCAAACAACAGGCCAGTACTTGACAGACCAATTCTTGACACTTCAAGAGCAGCTGTGTGGCATTGAGAAATAAGTGCTTGCACAATGACTAGGCACACCAAAACCGACCCAGAATTTACTCAGTGTACCAGAACAACTACTCCAAATCCATTATGGTCTACTGGGCAAACACATGCACTAAAATAATAATTCAACTGTGTCAATAGCCTTTTTTATTATGCTTTATTCTCCTTCAATTAGAACTTTGCAAGTTTCCAGAGTTCTCAGCAAATATCAAATTAAATAGTTATCAGGATAAACAGCTGCCCACAGCACACCTGAACTTAAGTCACAATTACGAAATTTTCCAAGTCTGTCCAAATTGCCAAAACTGCACTTCTTTAGACACAAACCAGCTCAACATCACCCACTGTCTCACAAAACAAACCTGCTTATCATTAAAAAGTGTGAGATCTCACACCAGACTCCACATGAAATATGTTGCTCCCTTATCCTTCTACATCCATTTCTTACTTCATGACAAGTCCTGCACCATGGTGTGGGCTGAGCTGCCCCCAGAGCTGCCAGATCTGACTAACTCACGTACTCTGAGCATTCACTTATTCCACCACACCAAAAACCTGCATAAGCCAGAAATCAAAAAAACTAAAACAAAGAAACATGAAAAAAACTAAAATATAGACAATAAAAAATAAACTTTTGGGGGTCCCAAAATAGTCATGACAAATCTTTTACTTGATCTGAAACAAGACTTCAACCTTCTGTCCTGTATTTTCAACACATTTTACAGTGCAACAACAGCATGTGGGAACAAGACAAGGAAATGTGGCTCTACGGTAAAAGGGGAAAAACATTTAAAGGTACTTGTGGCATGATGGGATATCCTGACCACATTACTGAGGGCTTGTCACGACACACTCCCATATTTCATGTCTAATCTCAGAGAAAGAAGATAAACTTGATAAGACACATCTGTCAGAGAGCCAGGCATCTGACCAAGGTTTTCCAAAATACAACAGTGGTTTGGGGTCTCAATGGGAAACATGCAAGGCTTTAAAAGTCTCTCAAAAATCAAAATCTTGAGCCATCTTTTGCAAAGACATTGTTGAGTGATCTACGGATGTTGGCTCATCTCTCCCAGCTATTGGGAGGAACCAAGCCAAACTCCTGCCAAGAGCACAGACTTGTGTTTGACTTGAAGCATGAAAAGTACACAGTCCAGTTTCCTCAAGCTATTCAAATGACAGAGACAGTGTGGGTGTATGTACACATGATAAAAAACAACTGAAAAAACAGCCTGGTGGAGCAATTACTGCATCACCTACGTCCTGGATAGCTCTGAAATCCCTATCAGGGATCAAAAAAACAAAGTGTAACAAAGTGATGGCCTCCCTACCACTAAACTTGTTTGGTTTGAAATGACTGAAAGAACAAATTGCCATGACCAAGTGGGAGCTCCTGCATAAATCCTGGTTTATGATACAATAAAATGAACTGTTTCTTTTTATTTAATTACAAATGAATGGCCAAACTCAAAGGTTAAGACATCATCTGCCACTCTGATAAGCAGCAGAATCCCAACAACCCTGAGTTTATATATTGAGCTTGGGAACACCAGAAGTGTACCCCTACATATTCAGTTAGCACCAACACCACAGAAGCTGCTGTAACCTGCACTGCTGTGCACTGTCCTTCCCCTGCTGTTCTCTCCCACAGGCCAGGATAACATTTGTGCAGACACAGAGTTATTTTTGGGTCATTTTTCAGCCAGATAAACTCTTCCATTGGGTGCACCACACAGGCAGGTTACAGTTTGAACAAGATCCCTGAACTAAGATCCCAGGGATTTCCACTGGGTGGGAGGACATAAAAAGCTGTTCTTCTCTTCACAGCCTCTGAATCAACAGCACCCAACACTGTTTATTAGAATTTCTCCTTCCCTCCTCCAAAGCTTTTGGAGCTAGTTTATCTTGATCCAAAAGCATAAGGAGAGAAAAAAAGACTCAAAAAGTGTCCATCACTATTCCAGGGTACCCTACAAGCTGCTTGATCAACACACCTCTAAAAAGCTGAGTCAATGAACAGTTAAAACACAAGCAATACAATAACATGTGGGGTAGCAGACAGAGGGTAAATATTATTTTTCAGAACTGCTAAAAATAAGACAGCCAAAAGACCATGACAAATTATTTCAGAATATTTTACACAAAGTACACAAGATTACTTTACAGCCAAGTCCTTTCACAAGAGAGACATAAGGCAACACAACTGAAAGAAATTATTTCATGCATTTGAAACAAGTCACAGAGTCACTGGAAACTCATCACTTAAAGAGCCTTAAGTAGAGAAAATGACAGCCCTATACCAATTAAATAGCATATCGTGGTCCCCCTGCCATGTGGTGCAGTCAGGAAAAGGCAGATGGAACCCAAGGTGGCAGCAGAAGAGCAGCTGGTGTTTGGAAGAGTCACCAACAGGATGGGAGCTTGAACCTGAAGTGACCAGTGTGGTTCTGGTCAATCACACTCAAAACAGATGAGCTCAGCCTAGAAATGTACAAAAAGACAACTAGATAACCACAAGTTTAGGAAGATTGGCTTTTCAAGAAAAACAGCAGAAAAAGCTACTGAACTATAACAGGTCCAACCAATAGAGTGAAACTTCATACTGGAAATTGTACTTTTCATCAGTCACAACAGTGAGGGTTTAGAATTAGAATCAACAGGAATAATAGGACAAAAAGTAGTTTAAAAATTTAACATTACCTAGTTTTTAAAAGTTTTGTAAGTTAACAAGAGGAGGATTTGATGACCTGATTGTCTTCAATAGGCAACCAGATTTGGTAAAGAAGATGTCTCCAGTCTTATCTATGGTCCTGGTTATGTGCTCTAACAACTGAAACCCTGAAACAACAATAGCTTAGGAAGAAAAATTAAAAAGGAGAGAGAAAAGATAAAACTATGTGCATCTTAGAACATCTGGGCTATGCTAGTCTTCCTTTAATTTTTTTTTTCAGTATTCAATCATCTGCTCCTTCTGCTCGTAACAGTAATCACTCTTAGTCATCAGTCTAAAGCAGTCTTCCCAAATTAAAGAGATTAATATTCTTCTATCAAAAAGCAAGTAATTTATCTTATCTGGGATAACCCATAATACATATATGTCAGAAACACAAATTTGATTCACTTGGATTAATTTCTTTACATTGTGGAAAGAGAAAAGGTAAGATCAACCATTCTGCTTGTCCTTAATAGGCAATACAACACACAGAAGAAATTGGAGTAAGAATCCTCAGCTTGTCCCTACTTCAGACAGAACATGTAATTTGCTATAGAGATATATTCTACTGGCATGAAAAAAATCCTTTCTGCTGCAAAAGGTGGTGGTCATGACTCAACAAACCACCCTTCCCTCCTTTCCAGTCCAGTACAGCCTCAGGGAACTAAGTGCTTTTCAAGGCTGCTGCCTTTCCAGTGAGACAGACCAAAAGCACCAGTAGCCTTTGAATACTAAGGACTCAGTAGCATTTTTGCTGCTGAGATCACATGAGTTTTCTAGACTAATGTAGGTAATTTTACATCATAGCACAATTCCCTACTGAAATTTCAATTGATTAGGACATTATTTATTCCCTGCCCTAAGGTACCATTTAGAATGACCTGCTAAATGTCTGTTGGCTTTACTATTGCAATTTGAATAGCAGCACGTCAGAGAAAGAAGAATGATCTCTACGAACTCCTTTAATACCTCACAGAGCAGAGCCCAAATTACTCTGAACCTTAAGTTGCAGAAAAACAAAGGATGCAACTCAGTAACACTTTATTGCCAGCTTTCACCCAAATCCAGACTTCATCCTTCAAGAAATAAGCCTAGGCAACTATGTTTTTAAAAGAAATGTTTTGGCCAATCTACTTTCTTTTTTAACCTAAAGAAGGTTAAAGGAGATGTAAAGAATGAATCCAAAACCAAGTAAAGAATTTCCAACTGCACCAGGTCTCTCCTTTAGGAGCGGTTGTGCTACCTTGGCCCTGAAGCTCATTTATATCAGATCATTTCCCAGCACTTGTGATCCACTGATGATCTTTTGCATCACAGGCACCTTCTCAGGCTAAATGCCTGCACCCCCTGAATCTACACCACTGACAAACACAAGTTCCCTGAATTATAGGTATAGTTTTCATTGCTAGAGCCCAACAGATTTTTATTGCACTTTTTTTAAATGCTTCTTTCTCTCCCCAATCTTATTTTTCCCCATTATAAGTGCAAAAATTATATTCATTAGAAAAACCCCACAAGCAGCAAGTCAGTTTTCCTGCCTCCCTGGTCTCATTTGGGAATCTCCCACTTCCTACCAATTTTTAAGGGTCATTCCTCACTTCATTTTCACATAATCCCCAAACAACCATTATCACATCTTTTCTCAGCATGAGATAAAATATAGACTGTGCTTCATAAACAGTGGAGACCTTAAGATTACATTCTTGGTGGGACACAGCATGACAAATATTTCAGGGATGTCTTGAAATACCCTACAATATGCAACACGTGGCCAGCGAAACAAATCTCAAAAAAAAGTATATTTTGACTTGACTAGGAGAAAAAAAAAAAGAAAAAAAAAAGAAAAAACACACCAAAACCTCCTTCCCACATCCCACCCTGGCCATTGAGCAGGTCAGGTTTCAATTTCCTTTCTAAGGGTGGCATAAATCCTGACCTATTTAAAGCATGGTAGGGAACATTTTTTTGCATTTTAATTTTAATCATTCCAAAAAACGCTTTTTCCTCAAACTCAAAAATAAATGGTAACTGCTATTCTAGTGCATTAAGCCACTTGGTGAATGTCATGCAAACTTTTAGAAGCTAAATTGTAAGGTCATACTCAATGCAACTAATTTTAGGTATTAAATATAAGGAGAACATGTCAGACCTTCATTAGCTGTGCTGGCATCTCAATCATTTCCTATAGATCGTAGGGAATAAAAATCCAGCCCAGCCCTACTCCAGCGAAGTTGGAGGGAGCTTCACAGGTTATCAAACACAAAGTGAGCAAACACATTACTCACCATTGCAAATACATAACAAGAGCTGTTCTCTCAAAGTTGCAGCACATTTCAAAGAATGTTATCACGATGACAATTTGTGGTGCATATTTATTCTTTCAGTGTTTGTTAGTAGGAAAAGCAAATGAGGAGAATCAGTTGCACAGAGGGAGCAAGAAGAGAGACAATTTGTATTAAAGGAGGATCAAAAAGACAAAAGCAAAAAAGTTTTAACAAAATACATTCTGTTCTTGTTAGTATTTCTCTCAGTACCCATTCTGCCACAAACCACACAAAGCAGAACACCCCAGTGAAGTTACTCAGCAGCAGATGCAGATGCTGGGACAAGAGGGAGGAGGACATACAGCTGCCTTCCCACATTGGTGAGATGATCATGATCAAATTGTTGTCAAATGATTTGAAGTCAGATAAATAGCCACAAATCTGTTCTTCATTATGTGAAGTTCCTCCCATGTACAGCAAATTCAGAGTACAGATTGTTGGGATTTTGTGTGTGGCTCGTTTTAATGTGTGAAATAGCCTAGAAGAATATTTTCTAATGCCTGTTTTAGCATAAACCCCACCTGCCACCCTCTGTGGGACTGGTCTAACTCATTTTGCAGAGTATTTTTGTTCATTCCTATCTCTGTGTAATATTAATGGGAAAGAAAAGAGTTCTCCATTTCTATTCACTACTTCAGCTGTAAATACCACACAGACAACCAAACCCCACCATTATTCATGGCTACATCCATATGCTTTGTGCCACCAGAGCCCACTACTCCCCCGATTAACTAAAGAGCCACTGAAAATAAGCAAGAAAAAGGAAATCCGGCCCAAGATTCAGATGATCAGTTCCAGACAATATTTGAGCTGATCTGTTTTATCCAAACATCAGCAAGGAGCAATCCACAATGCTGCAGGTTCTCTCATAATTAACCACACTGCTCCATAATTATATGGGATCTGTGCACATATTCAAAAGCAGCATTTATTTAGGCTCAGAACTGTATTAAAGGCCATGTGTAAAGAACATTGTTCTTGGCCTGAGAAAGTGTGTATAGTATTTTCCCTACCCATATAAATCACACACAATGTGTGCTTGATATTATCTAGTGCCCCTAAAGCAGTCAAATTAAAACAAATCAGGGGAGAACACCCCTGAGCACACAACTCTAGGAAGTTTGAAATACAGGATTTTATGCTTTTTATATGCTTCTAGTCTCAATCAAATTGTAAGCTTGTATACAATAATGAAAAGGATTTTTTTCACAACCACCCACTCAAAAAATAAAAATTAAAAATCAATTAATATTTTTAACACAGGATGTTTTTATTCTACAGATCCTTCCAGAAAGCAACAGTCTCTAGCAAAATGCATGATGACCAACGACTGGGAGATCTAGAGAAGACACAAAATACAGCAAAGGATGGGTTTTACAGAAAGCAATGACCCCTCCAATTCCTGACATTCTGGGGTGCCCATATAACACTGACCACAGCAAGCTGCACGTGTGCAAAATATTTAATTCTCTCCACCCAAAAATGAATCCATAAGGAGATACCACACTGAAAATCTACTCTCATCATTTTATGATGCTATTTTATATTCTTGCTATTTGTAACACATTTTTGTTAATTTCTCTAAAGGTCTCAGATTCAGCTTGACTTTCAGCTTTTAAAGGGCAATCCATGCTGCTTCCACACCCCAAAACCACATGGAACATTTTGGAGAGATGTGTAAGGCATGCCATAGTTTACTAGTATTTTCTCCAAGAAACATCAGAATGTCATAGAATAGTGATCGTGTTCCCTACTCTCACAACACACATAAGCCTAATTTACTAGTAAAAATAAAAATTATCCAAAGATAAGGAAAAAATGGGTTGCTTGTAGATACTGAAGATTGCACCCTATCTATTGCACACAACAATTAAAGCCTCAAAAGAATCCAGTTAGGGACACAGGCTGTGGTTCATGAGTCACGGTGCCATTGTGCAACTCAGGTATCTGAAAAGCAACTACAGCTCAACTGAAAAATCCATTTACAGCCTACCAGCCTACCCAGGGCAGAAAATACCATACTGAGTGTTTTCCTTGGAAAACCCTGTAAAACGAGTTTGGTGACACCCGCTGCAGCAGGACCTGAATCCAATGCATAAAGTTAACCAGTTTAACAAAATTCCCCGGTGAAATAACGTGCTACAGTTGGTCGTGGAAATCAGAAAGATCAGGCCACATTCCCAAGATGAGTGAACCCAACAGAGAAAGAACTGCCCTGTCTGTACAGGTGAAGCAGAACCAATCATTACTTGCTGCCCTGCCACCAACACCATCCTTAATTAAGTTAATTAATTAACCATCTAGTTAATCGGGGCATGGGGATGTCTGCCCCAAAACTGGACCCATCATATACCTCAATTAGCTTGCAAACAAGTGTTGCCCAGGTCATTAGAAATAAATAAATATGTAAATTAATTCAGTGATCCTACGGACATAATATTATTTCCCTCTTTTCAATGGTTCTTTATGCTTAGTGCCATATCTTGACCGCTACAACATGCTGAGCCTTCAAAACTATTTTGTATTAAAAAATAGAATACATGAGTCAGACAGTCTTAAGATATAGATGCTTACTAAAAAAAAATAAAAAAATACTCCACCCCAAAATATCACCTTAACAGCAATAAATAGTACAGCTTCCAGAACTGACAAGTATACTCATCTGCAAAACTTCCAAGCAATAGAGCTGAGACATGTGAAATACTGGGATTTCTGCAGGAATCAGTATTATTAAACACTGCAAGGAAAATTCCTTGCTGACCAGCCCTTAAGTAATTTTAAGGCAAGGGAACGCCAAGATGATCAATTTTCACCTTTTATCTGAATGTGTTCTCACAGAACAAAGACTCTTCCCCCACAAAGGAGTATTTCCTGCTGGTCATTCTCTCTTATCTGGTTGCTGTAGACCTTGACAATACTGATTGGAGCACTCTCACTTCTCAGGGCAGCTGCACTTAAACCACACAGACACAATCACACTCCATTGCTGCCCAGGCTGTACAGGTGGAATTAAATATCAGTCAAATTCTCATAGGCTTTAAATGATAAACTGTTAAAACTGTGGGAACGTGCACGGTGGAGCAGCTAAAACATAATACAGTTTAATTGCATAAAGATGGGAATGCACTAACAAGATAATGTATGTTTAGGTTCTGCTAGAGAGGCAGCAATTGTCACTCTGGGCATAAAGTCTGACAGCTCAAACTGTCACCAGCACCTGCCTGTATCCCCACCCACACAGCAGTGAACAGTGAAAGACAAACCCATGTGATTTCTGCTCAGCAGCTTTTATCAAAACCAGATTCAAGTGAGGCTAAACAGTCTATTAAATGGCCAGGCCAAAAGAGGTTCTTTGGTTTTGTCAATATATAACTAAGTCACTTTTCACATGCCCAAAATACCCATTTAACAGGCATGTTAACACTCAAGACTTCATCATCGATAAGCTAAAAATGAGTGTGGCTGAACAACAGCTTGCAGCTTGTCTAGTCTCAGACATAACATGTCAAAATGTGAATTATTTTCAGGCCTTTTTTACTATGAAAAAAATGGCCTAATCCTTCAGTCAGTGCCTACTGGGAGAGGTGAACTGGCTTCACAGCCCTCTGGGAATTGAGGTCTCAAGGAAGAAGGGGAAATAAACGTTCAGTATTTGGTGGACTTCAAGAAGGTCCTGGATTCAGCTCTATATACTTATTTGAACAGTCTCACAGGTATCGCCAGTAAACAAAAAGCCTGTTCATCACTGTTTGCAAGACTAGGCCCCTCAAGAAAATGGCCTACTGAAAGCAAACAAAAAAACCCACTACACAGAAAGTAGAAAAGAAAAAAAAAAAAAAACAAACAGAATACAGACACTTGAGAAAACACTTATTACATGCACTGGATAAAGCCCACATAACTGGAGTTTTTGCTTTCCCTAGCAATACTATGTCGGTCCAGGATGGCCCAACATTCACCTCTGCAAGCAGCCCCAGCACTGAGGCCATCCTTAAGCCACATATTGTGGAAAACTCACCAGGAACTACTTTTCACTTGTTCTTTGCTACAGAGAAATACTCTCGAGTATCTGTTCAAAAACAGACACTATAAAAACTAATTGTTAGGTTTTAGACTAATATTAAACTACTTAGACTTAGATTACTAAAAGGAAACCTAAATACTCATCCAGAAAAGTGAGAGCCTAAACCTGACATAAAACTCGGCACAACAGACCACAGTCTGCTCTGTTCCACTCCCAATGCCAGCAACAATCTTTCCACTGCTAAAACCAAAAGGTTTCTCTTCCTGCTCTGCAGGAATGACTTGTCAACCATCAAATTCACATGCAGTAGAAAAGCAAGGACAAGAACAGCATTGCCCAAGGGTTGGTCCAAGACATGGAGCCTTTCACTCCCTGTTCTGGAGTCAAAAGTGAACATAATTGGGCATAGTACCAAAAGTGCAGACACTGATTCCTGGTTGTCCTCCCTGAAGATCACTTTGCTGCAAAGGTCACAGAGCAGAAATGCTTCCTCTGTGTTTCTCAGGCTGCTGATGCCACCTGGGGAAAATGCGTCAAGCCAGTCACTCCCAGAGCATTAAGAAAAACCAGTTACAAGACAAAAGCCTTCCTCAGCTCTGGGGAAAGTTTACAAATGTGATGAATGCCAGTGTGTCCTAGCATGCCAGCTTGAAAATAAGTCAAGCACCTGGCCCCTAGCACAAAAGGCTGACTCACCTGTACAGCATCTATTCCGCTTTGAAAAGACCCCAAATTTAACACTCCTGGGACACAAAGTACTTTCATGACGCTGATGGGAGTGTGACTTTTCCTACCCTTCTCTTCCTCTGCACACACCAGTGCAGACAGAAGTTGTGGGATGGCTTCCTAAGTCAGGGGACAAGAAAGATGGGGACAAAGATGACTTGCATACATGTGATCTCTCTGATACTGCACAAACACCCCCTGACACAAGCTGGCCTCCTCTGTTCCAAAGGGGGCAAGAAAAACAACACCACAGAGATAAGGAGCCACAAATACTAAAATTCATGCTCTATGAAGTTCTAATTCCAGTGTTATTTCCCATCCTATCCTGGAGCTCCACTGAAAACTCAAGCATTAAACTGGGCAAGTACTTTAGCATGAGACACTGTATCAACTAACTCAAGAGGAAATTGTTTCTTGTTCCTACTATATCTTCACCTTTCCTGCCCAAATCTGTTTACTTTTTAGAATACAGCTCATTCAGCCGTTCTTCCTTTCCTTGAAGAGAACTGTGAGTTGATACTCATGAAAGGTCTTCTGGCTACTACTAATATAAACAATGTTAAAAAAAAAAAGAAAAAAGAGAGAAAGAGAAAAAGCAGCTTGGTGACAACAGCTACAACATATCAAATATCAAGCTTGCTTCACTGCCATTCCTACTACCTTCCAAATAGATTTTACTTTGTATTACCTTCATTTTCATATATATACAGAAGAAAAATAGGCAAAACAAAACCCATTACTCTTATGAAGGACCATATTATGCACCCTCCTGAGTAATCTCTCATAGCAGCTTTTCATTCACACTGATGACAATATTGTAAGTCCACTGTGAACCAAATCCCTGCACAAGTTTTGAAAGGACCATGGAAAGATCTAAAAGAGAAGAGAACTGAAAACTCTTCCCTCACTTCAAGAAGAAAG
Source organism: Toxostoma redivivum (assembly GCA_013397375.1). Taxonomy (NCBI): domain Eukaryota; kingdom Metazoa; phylum Chordata; class Aves; order Passeriformes; family Mimidae; genus Toxostoma; species Toxostoma redivivum. Next base: position 18,514 of record VXBI01002280.1, on the reverse strand, counting down.
TTGTCTTCTCTCCAGCATAGCTCTTTCTAAATTGCAACACTTTCAGTAATCCACAAGTGATCCTTTTATTTTCAGGAGCAAACTTTACATAACATGAAGAGGCAGTTCCTTGTCATTTGTTTAAGCAAAATCCAAATCCAAGCTACACCATGTTTGAGCAAAAGACAAATGGAGCCTCTGCAAGCTCAGGTTGTCAACTAAAACAAACATCTTAACTCCCACTGTATGAATTGGGGAAATTGTGTGGGATCATTTGAGATCAAAGCTTTTTCTGCATGGCTGACACACACCTACACATGCACTTTAGGCTGCAGGAATGTTACCAGGACAGCACTCTTCTGGCACAGCACTGAAGTTATCAACAAAGACACATGCAGGTACCTCATACAGATCTATATGGGGTTTTTTTACTGGTATCAAATACAACTACTACAAGTGCAAGGTCAAGTGTAGTCCTACAGTAGCTTATCCTATTTTAGATCTGCCCTGCAACCTCTACGACAGCACACGTGCCCAGGAGCAGTACAAGGTACTGCTGGTAACTAGTCTAAAACCCTAAAAGGGCCCACCTTCCTGAACTGATTCACCATTCAGTGCCAAAAAAAAGGTTGGAACGCAAGGATGGGACAAGCATGTGACACAGGGAACACTGGATTTTAATTAGCTGGAGTAACCAGGGAGGTTCAAGTGGAAGTCAACACACACCTGCAGCCAGTAATTTTTACTGTTTTCTTAACCACACCACTTTTCTTCCTGTTGTCTTTATACATAAAAGGCATCAACTTTTATCACCTTTTAGTGATGTTTGATCATGTCCAAAGCATAAAAATATTTTATACCAACCTGGCTAGTAACAAAGCTCGTTTGTACTGGAAGCAGAGTGTGGGGATAGCCATAACATTTTGGGCCCAGGCAATAACAGTACCACTGGAAAGGGTATGACCACAGATGCCTTGCAAAGGTATATGTCATAACACAAAATTTAAAACCTTGAGAGGTATCCCTGCACATGGCGGGGGGGGTTTTGGTATTAGATGACCTTAAGGTCCATTCCAACTCCTTAACACTCTGTGATACAATAAAACTTGTAAAAATTCCAAAATTATACTGCAGAGAAAAGCTAAAGCATAATTTCCTAAAGTAATGCAAATATCCTTTTCTGGAATGCCCAGCAGCTACTCATGGGATTGGCACATCCTAGGTTTAACACTTTACATTAGGAGGCTTTCAAAAGGCTGGTTTTGTTTGCTGGGAAACCAGGCTGTGTATTTGAAGATGAAGTGTAGATGGAAAAGAAGTTCTATATCCCCCTTTTAGCACATATAAAAACGTAGAGACTCTGTAACATCATTATGATTTTTCTCATCAGTAAGATGAGACAGCCTGCTTAAATATCACAGGAGAAATACATAGGCATGAAAAGTTTTATATCCAGAATGCTAAAGAAAAGGAAGAAAATAATGATCCTCTTATTCACTGTATATGCTTGATATGTCCAAAAAGTAATGGATTAACATATTGTGATTATAGCACAAAATACATCCTGCAAGATGAAAAATACCATTCTGCGTCAATAATAGAACACTACTAGATATATACAGAGCAACCACACTAAGCCCAAGTGGCTTATTTTGCAATTTTCTAACATTTGGGTGTTAAACTCTAAAACAAAGCTTGGAATGTAGCTTTTATGCACTATCTACACATTCCTCAACAGACTCCAGGTAACAATACTCAAATTATCCTTGAAGAACATGGAAAAAAAATCTGCAGATATTAGGAAATAAAAATAAACAGAGTTTTATTAATGTAGTTGCTCCAAACTTGCACCAAAAAAATGCTCTCTTATCATGAAATGAAGTTGGACTGGTGTATTTATTACAAACCCTAGTCAGAAGCTGACCTAGTCAAACGGAAGACTGGCAAGTAAAAGGTTTGGTATTGCTCAGAAGAAGATGAGAGACAGCTATTTAATATCTTTGAACTGATGATATTTAAAGGGGCAGATGACACAAACCACCACCTCTCCCTCATCTCATTCACCTGCAGCTTCTCCTGTAAATAGTCCAAGCCAAATATGAGAAGTGACTGTATTAGGACAAACTCCAAGTCTGGTGCTATCAACATATCTTAAATAAACTGTTTGTCTGTGTTAAGTAAACTATTTAACAGAAAAACAACTGTCAGAAAAACACATTTTTTAGAAGTCAAAATAAATAGTAGGGGTTTGATCCTAAAAGTAATCATCACATGCAGATTTTCACTATTTCTATGGGCTACTTGCAGGAGGGAGGCTGTGCTGGCACTCAAGCACCTGATAAAGTGAGCCAGTCTTTTGAAACAAAAGTCTTGTTAACACAGTTCCTTCATCCACTGCTCTCTTGTACTGCTCTGCTTTCCAAATGACTAGGAAAGGGAATTCTAAGCAGAAATTTGATTTTTTGTAATTAGCCATCATAAATTCAGTAAATATGGATATCAGTCCACAGTGGAAGTGTTTATCACTGATACAGAGCTGGCACTGGCCAGGGTGAAGTCTCTAGAACAGACCAGCACAGCCAACATTCACTTTCCTACTTCAGGACATGTCAGATGTAATTGCCCACACCAGATCTGATCTTGTAAGGAAGGAGTCTCTGAAAGCCTTGAAAATCCATTAGGAAAGTATTCAAGAAGTAAAAAAGCAGTGTTCTTGCAGGGCCATGCACCAGGGAACAATCCAGAGCAGGGATTACAGCCCAGGCACCGCAGCCTGCACTGCACTTCCCTTCCCACAGCTTCCTTCCCTGGGCTGAGGCTCCCGAGGCAGCAGGGCAGAGCTGATCGAGGGCAGGAATGGCACCATCCCTGACCCATTCTGGCTGCCTGTGCTCTCAGGGACTGCCCTCAAGTCTGTGCCAATGCTGGCAGTGCCAAGGACACTTCTCCAGAGCTGCACCTCCCAGAAGACACCAGCCCAACACCTCTTGGTCTGCACCAAGGAGAGACCACCAAGGTCAACAAGTTCTAAGTGTCACTAAAGGTTCAATAAAATTGTACAGCTGCTTAACATACCTGAAACAGTTCAGGATATCCATATAATGTGCTCAGCATACTGTTTACATTTGCAAAGCTGCTGAAAAGTGCTTTAAAAGTTGGATTTAAAGTATATACGGAAAAACATCCTGCTGCTGTAATGCTCCAAGTAAATCAACACAAGAAAATAAGAACTGTCAAAAGAAACCAGGATACAAATATGGCATGAAAATGCAGCTTCCTCCTGCTACTAAATGAAGATTTCTTTTCAAGGAAGTTAATAGATTAAATAAAAAACTACATGTTGCCAAGAATGGTATCATCCCATCCCCTCCTTCTACATTACTCTGCATTATTACTAAGGCAATACTATCTGTAGTAGAGAATGTTTCTGGTTATTACATTTTATGTTTCTCTACTCAGTGGCATCAAATTATATGATTACATGTGGCCTTTTTCTGCAATTAGCATCCAAAACACAAATTAAATATTTATGGATAATGTCAATTATTATTAAGAGGAAAAAATAAAAGGACCATAAATTAAATAATGCAGATAGAACAATAAAGTATTTTCACATGACCAAGACAATGTTTCAGTGTTAATGCTTTCTTATTCTAATTGAAAATGTAATTATGTACTCATATGTGTCATTATTGCATAAAATTTGGTAACCAATACCATTTTTTCAGCATATTGATTCACTCCCAGTAAGAAAAAGCCAAGCAAGTCTAGTTGCTTCTTCCAGTAGTGCAACATTATTGGATGCATCATAGGTATCTTCAGTTTGAGACTCTCCAGAGTGCAGTAGGGTTTAAAGTATTTCCATTTCCTGTAATTAATTATCCACAATACTATATTTTGTTCAGTATTACCAGCTCTCCCACATACTCAAAATATTTTCCCACTATTGTACTTTTTAATTAAGGAACTAACCCCAGGCCTGCTAAGAAATAAAAAAATAAATAAATAAAACAATTTTTTTCAAAAATGCAAATACTCCAATATGACACTGGGATAACCACCTTGCTGTTTAAGGTCATTGCTTCTGTTTGTTGAGCCTGATTTTTATTTTAAAAACAGGTCTGAAACAAAACATTTTTACCAAACTCCCAAAAGAGCCAAAAGTCATCAGTGATAACTTAAGGAATTGTAAATTACATGGGACACGCTGTTCACAAACAGATCAGATTTATGGTTATGTTCAGTTGTTCCTGTTACCTGAAATTAGAATTAGAAGCTCATTAAAAATGAATACATTTCAGAGAATGCAGAGGCACAGCATTATATTGATGAAAGCTTCATTAAATTTTCAATGATAGAGCTGCTTCTATATTTGTGGAGGAAGGACACAGTAGAAAGAAGCTTGCACAATTCTCCTTCAAGCAACTTTGCATCTCTCTACTCTCCCTAGAAAACGAACAAATGGATTTTAAAACAAAAAGTTGGACTAATTAGGTGTAAGAGGAAGTGACTGTGGTTGATTATATTCAAGGAATGGTCACTTTCAGGTCAGCATTTGTCTTGTATACCTTTGCCAATTATACTGATACTCCAGAAGAAAGAAACCAGGAGAGAGAAATCAGGTTTGAATGACCAAGCTCATATAAAATACAGGCTCTGTATTTAGCTGAACTCAATGGCACAGTCACTTTTTAGAATATTCACTTTTAAAAAAACAGAGTATTGGAAATGACGCTTTACGTAGCAAACAGTAAGAGATAGATTTACATTTCTGCTTGCACAAGAAGTTATTTATCAAAGTCATGCAGTAATGCTGCTTTGTTTTTACAGCAGAGAGTGAAGCCAAGAAACAGACCTGTGACAGAAAGCAAACTAGAGCCAAGCCCACTACTCAACCTAATTTCTCATATTATCATTGGCAAGTCAGACAATTAAAATGTCCATATGTAACACAGGCTACATGAAAGAAGGCAGAATCAAAAACACAGAAGTGAAAATTCAAGCGGTCTGATCCCTCTTGTGGTCATGCACCACAATATAAATTTATTATATCTCCACATTGTGCTAGCCAGTTTCATTTGGAAAAAAGGCTTATGCAATCAGGCTGCTACTCAGCTCCTCCCCTCAATATCCATTACCTTATGTCAACTAAGCCAGGCAGCAGGGTAGAGGCCTCAATGTCATGTTATTCCTCTAACAACCTGCACAATACACGGCCCGGGCATTACATGTTTTCCTTACAGTCAATGTGCATGGTCTGCCAGGCACCAGGATGAGGGGTTGCTTTTTCCAGTTTGTTAGGATCCCACCTCTTTCAGCCTTTTGGATAGGCAACACTCAGCTAACACACATAGGCAATGCCAATTTATCCTCAGACCTTGTTTATTCTGCCCTGCTCAAATCCTGCTTCGACACGTTTACTGTTTTCCTTCCCCTCTCCAGTTTTCTTTGGCATTCAGAGTCAGCGTTAAATAACTGACCTTCTCAAAACCACCATGAGGTAGCATTATCCCCACATTACCAGATAAGGAAATTAAGCCACTATAATTAATGCTTGAAGCATGCCCAAATTTCACATTCCTGATTTGAGAGTGATTAGCAGTAATGCTCTATAGGATTTCCTCTGCTCAAAGTCCAGCTCCCAGAGCAGGGCAGGAGCAGCTGCACAGAGCCTGCACTTCCACAGGGGCATCCCATGGGCACAGCAGAGCCCCTACAAAACCCTGTATCCCTTCCACAGGGGCATCCCATGAGCACAGCAGAGCCCTTACAAAACCCTGTATCACTTCCACAGGGGCATCCCATGGGCACAGCAGAGCCCTTACAAAACCCTGTATCACTTCCACAGGGGCATCCCATGGGCACAGCAGAGCCCTTACAAAACCCTGTATCCCTTCCACAGGGGCATCCCATGGGCACAGCAGAGCCCCTACAAAACACTGCACACCAGGAACTTGGCCAACTTCATCCCAGGGCTCAGTAAAACAACTCCAACACCTGGGTGCTGCTCCAGCCCAGTGAGGGAACACAGCATCTGACTGCCCTTCTTCACCCTTCCTTCTTCTCCTGGTCAAGACTTTTGTATCCAGGCTTGGCTAATTTCCACTTAAGACACCTACAGCTGCTCACCACAATGTTCAAGCACACTCACTATCCTCACCTCTGATATTCCCATGCCTTCATCCTCCAAGAACTTCACATCTTCCTATGCTCATCACTCCTCTCAACTTCTTATGTAGTCATGTCCCTTTCTCCAAGCAAGTCTCCCTTGGGATCTTTGCAGCTTCCTTCACTGCCATACAGTGAGACTGTCAGTCAGCCTCCCCTTTCAACCACTACAGCATTTCAGTTTCCCCAGAGACACAAGGTGTTTCCTAGTCACACCTTCCCTGCAGAAGGGAAGGCTCCCTTCCAAAATCTGTCAGCTGGTAGCAAAGGTTCCCCCACAGACCACATGCAATCTGAGCTCCCTAACTTTATCCCAAGAAACAAATTTCCAAGGGGATGTTTCACTCACATGTCACTGAGATCCTGCCCACATGAAAGCAGCTAATTCTGCACACGCATCCTGTATCACACTTCCCTAAAACCAAGCAGATAAAATAGAAATCAAGGGTTTGTTTTGCAAAATTTTGTTGCAAGAGTAGAAACTAAAAAGTTCAAAGAAATCAGCAATTCTAGACTAAGCTCAACAGACAAGTATCTCTCCAGCTCCTGAATTCTTCCATGCCTGCTCAGCTGACAATGTTCAGCACCATCCCATCACCCTGGAATTGCCCTCAGTCCTTTAACCTGCCTCTCTCCCTCTACAGAACATAACCATACCCTAAAACTAAAGATAACTTTTCATTTTTTCCTAGAACAAGGGATCTTGGAGATTTAAAGGCAGCCTCCCATTTCTAGTTCACAGCACATCAGTCACAAGCTTATCAAAGTACACAATTGCCACCGACAGTCTTTCCTGACGCCATCCAGGGTGTGTAAGGACGTTTTTTTCAGTCTTTTAAAGCCTACAGACACTACTTCCAGAACAATCTGGACTCTTCTGTTTACACAAGGCTATTCAGATACTCACAGTAAAGATTACCTAGTCGCTAGTTACACCTACAGATTGTTCAGCTCCTAATCCCCACAAAGATTTTTTTTTTTTTTACAGACAAACACATGACACCCTCAAGTAAGACAAAGAAGTTAAACATTTGTCTGCCTGTACTTGTCTGGGCCCAGAGATCTTCCTCGTTCACCCTGGCTCTGAGGGCAGCTCTTGCCATACATCTAATCCTAGTGCCAGACTTTCCTGCCCAGTTAGACCCAACACTTCCCATTCTGCCTCAGCAGTCTGAAGGTGTCAACATTGCCCAAACCACTCCCTTACCTTCTGCTGTCTAGGAACATCAGTCCTCCTTTGCCACCCTGGCAGAGACTGGCAGTCTGGCCACACTTCTTGGAACTAATAAAAAACTGAAGAGTACAACATTCTTAGGAACTTTCACCTCAATACTCATTCTTAAGAGGAAACCAACAAAATACATTTCTTCTCACTCTGTCCCATCCCACTATTTCCTAACTCTCAGCAGAGCCTCTTATCTTCTCTAAAATGTTAAAGAAGTTGTCCTGCTCATGTTAAGCCCAGGATTCTGCAAATGCTTAGACATAATCTAACCTTAGTGCCAGCCACTGAGGCAGGACTGTGTGGGCACAGCAGAAATCCTTACGTCATGTTTCTCAATTCAAAGCCAAAATATTTATCAGATAGATGACTTCCTCATTGTTCCTTTGTGACTGAGCCATCTTGTTCTCACTGATCTGAACTTACCCACATTCCACACAAAAAAAACCTGCAAGAATTTCCTTATATATTCTTTTCCCTCACACGTTATATTCAAAACAAGAATAATTTCATATCATTTTCAGAGCATCCAAAAATGTTTTTAGCTATGACAAAGTTTTAATTTGTCACATATAGCAGCAGTTCCTGCTAAGGTCTCATCAAAATTAATTCTTGCAAAGTATTTTTTTAAAAAGAGAAACCAGGTAAATATCTTTACAAAGTTCAGATCACTGTTAGGACTATTTGTGATTTTATTGCAGCCAGAGTGGTCTGTGAGGAAACATCCACTGTTCCCTGAACATCATCAAACCAAAAGTGGGAATCAGCAACATGAAACAGAAGTGTCTCCAGTGCAAGCTCAGCACAGTGCCTGTCCCACAGTCTGTTACTTTCAGGGAATTTTTTTCCTTATTTCCTCAACAGATATGAACAGTGGAATATTCAATTCGACTTCCAAAATGTTGACTGGGCTTTTCTTCAAACTTCACCTTCATTGTCCGGGTCGAGGAACAACCAGCCAAAGCCCCAAACAAAGAGCACGCACACAAATGCAGCTTCTGAGTACAACTGGGCACTTCTGGATCTGCTCTGCTGTGAATTTACAGTTACCAAGACACATGTGCTTTCTGAAATGACTCAGGAATCTATTTGCCTAATTTCATAAATATTAAACCTATGCATATGGCTTATTAACATCTGACAGCTAATGCAACCACACAGAAGCAAGCCCATTGTCCTTTTTCCTCACAAACCCACAGAATTATTGGCTTCAATTAAAATGAAGCAGATACAATTAAAAGAAAGAGAAAAGAAAAACCTGCCTAATGCAAAATTGTTTAAACAGCTCTTGTGTTTGCCTTCTTTTTGAGAAGCACTTGTTTTCACCACAGAGATTTACCACTCCTGTGTCAGGTATGCATTACCATATTCACCCTTAACAGGGGGAGCATTTATCCAACCCAGAAGGGGCCAAGCATGTTGGAAGACTCCTCAAGATGGGCAGCAAACCCATTTCCAGGACCACAGAATGGTTTGGGTTGGAAGAGACCTTAAAGATCATCCCATTCCCATCCCCTGCCATGGGCAGAGACACCTTCCACTAGAACAGATTGCTCAGAGCTCCATCCAGTCTGTTCTTGAACACTCCCAGGGATGCAGCAGTCACAGTTTCTCTGGGCAACCTTTGCCAGAGCCTCACCACCCCCACAGCAAAGAATTTTCTTCTAATAACTAATCTAAACCTGCTCTCTTTCAGTGTGAAGCCATTCCCCCTGTCTGGTCACTGCATGCTCTTGTAAAGTCTCCAATTCAGGCTGCAGATTTAAGCAGACTGAATTTTCAGAACCAAGGAAAAAGAATTTACTTTTCCATTTACTGACTAGAGAGACAGGATATAAACAACAGCTTTCCTTTTGCCAAGGTCACAAGGAGCAGAACCATAACTTAAATTTCCAAAAAGTACTTACAGGGAATGAAGAGTAGAGCTCTGTGAGCTATGCTAAGCAGACAAGAAGTATTACCAAGCAGACATTGCAATTGATAGCCCAACAGAGAAGATTTTCTAAATATGCCAGTTTTAAAACAAAAGAATTAATCTGAGGCATTAATACCAATTCATCAGAAGTATCAAGACCATGACTCAGAGCCAAATGTAAAAGCAAATATTCACTGTCAAAACTGGATGGCAGAAGGAAATAACCTCTTGGGTATTTCAGCAATGATTTAATCACCTCCCATGACTAACTTGTAGAGACTTTGGAAGACTAATGGGATGGAACTGGATCCAAAGAGCATCTAATCCAAATTAATAAAATCAAGAATAACTCCAAAAAGACAAAGAAGAAAGATGACCTAGATTTTTATTCTCCAAGAAGTCAGGAAAAAACTTTCTTTCAGAGGGAGTACATCCCACTTAACATTAAAAAAAAATGTTTGCTTCTTCCTATGAGGAAGCAGACAGGCTTTGATTGTGCAATTACTTCAATCAAGCATCAGTTAAAGTCTCATAGTAGATCTGACAAAATGAGTAAAAACCTCCCTGATGTGTCTCCCAAGTCACACAGAAGAAACTAGGAGAATTCTCTCAGAGGTGGAAATTATTGGGAATTAAATACATTTACATAGCTTTCATTACTCATCTCCCCAAAGCAAAGTAGGCATTTTCAGGACCCCACCAAGTTCCTGTTCTGGTTGAGATTTTCAACTGCATGTAGTCCCAATCTGCTTTAATCCACCAAGATTACTCATGCTTTTCATACAAGCAAGGATTTACTATCCAGGAATCTAAGTTGAGGTGTGTTATGGTAATAACAGCAAAAAAAAAAGCCTTAGAGACAAAACAGAACACTTGCTCCCCCAGATAACCCAACTTTTAAAGCATGCAGCTTCACAAAATGGTTTTGAAAGCTAAATTAACATTGTGTCATGGGAAGGTCCTTCCTTCCACCCTATTCCTACCTCATTTGTAGACACAGATTCCTACAGATGACCTTGCACCACATCTGATGTCTAACCATTCACAAGCCACTTCAATGTGCTAGTTCTGTACAAACAGCATTAAGTGACCAAAAAAGCTCATTTTCTGCCAGGTTAGCAAACTAGATCAGCTCCTGCAAGGGTCTGGTAAGTACCAAAGCCTGGTGGCTCTTTTCCTTGTGCCTGCTCTGTTGCCTGTTCACAAATCTTGAATCCACAGTTCCATGGCTGAACCAGCACATTCATACTTGTTTGTGCTCCAAAGCCCACACACCACTTTTTTTGGCCTAAAAATCAAATATATCACAGCCAACCTTTATGTTTGCAAATGACAGCCCTGAATCATTGTCCTTGTATATCTTGCATTCAAGGTATTTTCTTCAGAAAAAAAAAGCTTGCCAAATAAAATTCAAATGCATATTTAAGCCCCCCTAATTCCCACATGCTCAAATTAAAAGTTACAGGTCTGACAGATCTTCACTGCCTACCTCTACTTTAGATTTCCTCACTCAAACTCACTTGGCTGAAAAACAGTTTTATGTTATTTTCCACAGTCTCCAGGGCTTCCCCCCATTCTAGAAGAAAGGCATTTTCTTGAACCACACTGCAGAGAAGAATGCAGCATGAAGCCAAGCCATCCTTTCACTTGGAAGGGGTTTAAACAAGAAGATTCCAAACTGTTTTCCAACAAGTCCAGCCCCACGCACTGGCATGAGACCCCATTCCCCTGAATTCACCAGGGATGTTCCTACTTCTACCTCCCAGGGAATTTCACAGCCACAGAACTCCAAAAGCTTCTGACATTAAATACACAAATAATGAAACTCTGTTTCTTCATCTTTGCAGGCGTTAACACTGCAATTAGAGCTCTCCAAGGATCTACTTCCCCCTAATGAATCCCTGGAAACACCCTAACAGGGTGCAGGGCAGATTAGAGAATCCCCACAACACAACTTGGTGAATTGATGTCTCCCCTGAGCAACACAAAGCTGGGCCTAGAGACAGTAAGCTTTCTTACACTGCCTTCATTTTGCAGCCTTATTAACAAATTAAATGAGAAATAAATACATTTCCCTCTGGGAACAGGAGAAAAAAACCCCTACATTTTAGTAAGGAGCCCAGACACCTTTCCATAAGTCTCTTGAAGACAAGAAAGAGACCAGAAAAGCTTATAATAAATCAAGTTCATCAACTACCATCTAAGATTGTAGCAGTACACAAACAAACCCAAAACCACCAAACTGGCAGCAGCTGAAACTGAGCTTCCCAGTTTTCTGTGGAGGCTGCTCTGGTCCCTGAACCCTTGTCTCCCAGAGATGTCAAGCTTGGGAAAGACACTTTGCCAAGACAGCACAACAGCTGGCATGACACTGGGGAAGAAAAGGAGTCTCTTTGCTTTTGCTGGTCTGCAGACACACACATTTCCTCTCTCCACAAGCCAGGATGGCTCACAGGTAGCTGGAACACCAGGACTGACTTCTAACAAGAGCTTTACATACCAGTTTCCTTCCTCCTCCCTATAAAAGGCAGTGGGATAACAAAGGTGAAGCAGCAGTCCCAATTAACTACCTTTTTTACCCAACATTTTTGTGTCTCCTGTTGGAGACCATATGGTCCAAGTTTACAGCCAAGAATAAATCTCTCTACCCACTCCTGTTTGCAGTAACAAACTTAACGTTCTTTTAATGCAGGTTTGGGTGGATGCATTTCCTTTACTCTTTATGTAAGTAAATCAGTGGGACATGCTTAACCTGCCTCCTAAAACTCAACACAGGCCATGAAATCCAAGCAGGCAGAGTAAAAGATAATTCATGGTCTCAAGTGAAGCCAGGTGAATTACAACTCCATTGGCAAGCACGCACCCAGCATCTGCATGCTTAGAAAAGACTCTAGGAATTGTCTAAATAATCAAAAACTGTCATGCATGCACAACGGATTTTGAATATAATTCTTGAGTGAACTTCTAAAAGAAAGCAAAGCCATCAGTGCACCTTAGAAACGAATGCATTACAGGACTTTAATCGAGCATTGCTCCAAAATTAGACACACTTTTCCCTGCACAAAAGTTTTTTTAAAGCCAAGTATCTGATGCCTTGAACCTCTGTTATAGTTAAGAAAATAAACTTTAAAAGACATTCATTATTCTTGAACTAAGCATTTCCTTACTAAGTCCCATCCTAGAACAACTTTTAACTGCTAATTTATCATCCTCCCTCCCAGTGACAGGGAAGATTTATAGTGGAAAAGGCTTATTTAACATTACTGTGATGTCGAAAACACATGGTGTTACACTTTTGGCAATATTGGTCAAGAAGCAATAACCAAGGAAAACAAACTACTAAGAAATAAACCCCAAAACACCCATCCCCACAATTGTAAGGTTTGGCAAGATTCTACTGGAATAAACTGCAGTGGAATCCCAACATGAAAGGTGTTTATAAAAGACCAAATGTCTGATTTCATCCTCTTGCAGCCACCTGCCCATCCCTTATCTCCACTGCAGCACTGCTGTGCTTATCAGCACTCTGATCCCACCCTGCCACGAGCACATTCCAGAGCTCCACTGCCCGTGGGAGAACTGACCATGCCAAACATGCAGCATTAGGAGAAAGCCACTGAGTTTTCTGACTAGGTCAAGCCACTGACATGGTTAAAGATGCAAAGGATGAGGGAGGAGAAATGCTACCTGCATGCTGCTGCCAAAATCCAGAACCAATCTGATGGCAGGGTCAAGGCCACAGTAAGCAAAGAGACAGGAGGCCAGCACACGGACTTTCACACATAGCATCTACCTCAGATGAGATTTAAATTAATGAAGTGAAGAAGAGGAGAAGAGTGAACAGCCAAACCTCCAAAGCACATGATTTCATAGCAAGAACCTTCACTGCAGCCATCTGTCAAAAAGAAAGAAAAAACAGGACATCTGTTGCCCAACAAGTTCTCTTATAGTCTGAGGTGTGGTTTTTATATGAAAGGTGAGAAGGAAAAAAAAAAAGAGAGGGGAATATAAAACATGCTGAAATGAATGGCTCTTCTAATTTATTTCTAATCAGAGGGCAAGAACCACCTAAGAACATGAAAGTGGAAACAACCTGGCTGACAGAGGGCATAAGAAGACAACTCTCATAGTTCTTCAGAAGGGAAAACAGTCACAAAATTAATAAAATGAACTCATGGTAAAACCACAAGCTTTCTGAAACCCAGGTGAAACAAAGATCTGAAGCTTACTGACAAATCTCAGCTAAGTAAAGGCTCTTCAATATTTTAAAATTCAAGGTATTTTGCATAAGCACAAATCACATCACTGGAGGTCACTTCATTAAGTGAACAGCACAGTTGACAGAATAGGAAAGGTCAGGGCTTTAGGAAAGAAACTACCAGGAGGCAGCACTGAAGGTAAAATTAAAATATTCCTTCAGAATGCCTGCAATGCAAGAAAGCACAGCTGAAGCAGGAGCGCATTAACCCACTATTCAATGAGAGGGAAAATCTCTAACAGATGATGCCAAAGCACTTGGGGCATTTTCTGCATCAATCTCCACTCAGTAAGATGGATTAGCTGGCTAATGTAACTCATAGCACAGCAGAAGGAGTAGGAGCCCAGGCTAGAACTGGGAAATGCATTACAGCAACTGCTCCAAAGCTCCCGAGCCAGCAAAGCCACAGCTCTGAATTTTCCATGCAGATTTATCGGCACACTTCAAACAAAAAGCACCATAAAGGCAACGTGCTTCTGCAGACAGCTTAATGAGCTTCCATAAAACCATGGACGTGTAGTCCATAAACCTGTGGACTATATCCAAGGGTTACAGCATTAGGAGTGCTTCAAGGTTTTAAATCTGGTAGATGTAATCTTTACCCTTTGAAAACTGACAAAAGCAGTTTTGGATCATCTCTGCCCTCTGCATTAAGTTCCAACAACCTAAAGAAGGACTAAAGCACCTGCCTCCAAAGAGTAAGAAACAGGAAAACAGACCAGAGTCAGGCTTACCATCTCATACTGGGAAGATGCCAAAATAATCTGAGAAAAAGCCTATCTTCTACATATTTCAGATAACAGAACAGATGAGATTCAGCACACAATTTCTTAGGAACAAATCGTACCAAAGGAATATCATTCCCTCCAATGACACAGTAACACACAGTGACACAGTAGTGAAACAGCAACTACAGGCAATATAGTTTTGGTTTAACTAGACTTTTGACACTTAAACTGACAGTCATATAATCTAAACAAAAGCGGAACATACTGAAGTACTCGAGGTGATTAGAAACCCATACCCAGTGATAAGCTATCATTATTTCAGTCAGAGAGAAAATTGGTAGCAAGCCCATTCACATGGCTCTAATCTTTTTACATTCTCCACTGTTACAGAAAGCAACCAGGGGAAGAGGGTTACTTAGCCATGAACTTACTGCAGGCAACTTCACATTTTGCACTGCCTCACTTGGATTTCTTACAGTCACCAGCAACAATTTCCAGTATCTCCCAGACATTCTGTCCACAAAATACAGATTGGGAAATATCAGGATAGTAACAGAGAATAATCTCAGATAGTTTCAAAAACTTGGATGGAGGGTCTCAGAATCCAAACTCAGAACCACTTGAAGCAAGTCTAAAAGTCATCTGAAGTAACAACTTTTGTTCTATTTAACAGAGCAAAAAGATAATAATAGTCATCTGCACCACATAACATGAAAAGCAAGCCTGAATTCTGTTCTGCTCACAGATTATGCTGAGTGGTAAAGTGCTAAAGAATCTGGAGTTTATGCTCAACATAAATCAAACATATCGCTGCAAAAAAAAAAAAATATCAAGATTCATCATCCTTCCCAGATGGAACACCATGTCTAGCTCCAATAAAATGCAAACCAAGTGGAAAAAGCCTAATAAAACCCAGTGAGAATAGCCCCCAAGTGTAACACAACAACAAAAAAATAATAAAAATCACTGAACAGAGGAGACTGAAACAATGGGATTTCTTCAGAGTGAAAAACACCAAAGAGAAAGTCCTCAAAATATTCCAGACATTTCTACAAAAGAGAAGTAATAAAGAGTTCACAAGTGTATAAAATTTACAGTGGAGTTCTTAAATGCTTCAATTATAGCAAATAAATTTAGATTGGAAATTAGGAGTAGCATTTTCAATGGTAAGAACTGCAAAAATCAAAATAGATTGCCTAAGGATAAATCTCCATCAGAAACTTATGTTAGCTCATTTGCTTTGGGAAGCTAATTAAACATTCCTTCCTTGTGACTGAATTATGGTGAATTTATGAGAACAAGCATCAGTTACCTCCATTCACAGGTAGGTCATCTGAGCTTCTAGATGAGTTACTTTGGAATTTTATTAACCATTACTAAGAAACAACTTCCAGCATGAAGGCCTTGTAACACTCTATGGAAACAATAACAGATACACAACCCTGAGGGAACTCTTGGAAGGAAAACACAGAGAAGTGGCACACTTGAACCACATTGAGATGGAGAGTCCTAAAACAGACCCAGAGATCCTACTCTGCAACAGAGATGCAAACAAGAGCGGAAGGAAGCAGAAGCAGCCCTTGTGCAGAAACAAGAAGCAAGACTGAACATCAGCCCCAAACACGATGTCAGCAACTGCACCCAGTAAATCAGAAAACAGCATTAACTATCTCAAGCTACAAAAAAAAAAAGCCCAAAACAACAGAGAACCAGCAAAGGAGAGCAAACTGAGACATGCTGTCCTCTGCTGGAAGCGGGTCTGGAGAAGCCTGAAAGCACATCAGGACCATTTTGATCAAGTCCTTTGATCTTCGGTGAATGCAAGATCGAGGCATCACTTTACAGCCGCACAGCTTCACCTAAACGGAGCTGCTGCATTTTGGACTCCAGCACTGCTGTCACCAAAGGGACACTCCTGAGGCCACCTCTCTGACATCACCACACCTTCCTGGCAACAGAAGCGCTTGCAGGACCACAGAGAACAGGAGGAAGGAACAGAATGAAGAGTAACACTTGTTTTCCTAAAACAATAAGATAAATCCTTTCTTGTAATTGACTTCCTTCATCCTGTTCACTTACAACAATGTACCAAGGCAAGCAAAAGCTCTTAAGCTGCATCTTTTCAATGTAATTCACAGGTAGTTTAAAAATATACACATCACAGGAAGATGACAAGACAAAAATAAAAAATATAGCAAGGGCTGCTACTGCAGCACTGGATTTCTAGAGTGTACATCCAGAAAGAATTTAGAGCACAGCCTTTTAAACTTCCACACTAACTAAGGATGGTCTCCAGATCTGAAAGTGAATGAGTTCAGGCTATTTGTGACTTAAATCAGCAAGAGCCAGCCCTGGGTACTATCTAAGAGTTGAGTTTTGGGAGAAAAGGGAAAAAAGGTAATCACTGTTCTTGTGGGGAAAAAACAAAAAAAAAGAAGAAACCACGAATGGTAAGACTACCATCAGCATAGGTTCGCAAGAGGATTTTCCAACGTTTAAACCAGCATCAAACCTTCACCAAAGCATTCCTCGTTCAGTAGAATTAACACATTAAAAGAATACATCAAAACGCCTTTTTTTGTTTACTACTCGAGCACAGTTTTAAACAGAAATGTTTAACTCCGTAGGAAATGTATTTTTCCCTGTGTTTCCCGCTTCGCACCCCGAAGCGTCGCAGCCCCGCGGGACAGCAGCGTGTCCCGAACTCACGCCGTGTCCCGTGGGTCCCTCCTCGCTTCCCCCCGGGAATTTCACTGCGGAGAAGGCACCGGGGGCAGCGCGTCAAACCCACACGGGACCCAGCCCAGGCTGACACAGACCCTCCGGGGGAGGAATGGGCGGCACAAGCGGCCCAGAGCCGCCTCGCAAACGCCGCTCGGGTCTGGCGGAGCCGGTGTCGCCTCCACCCCCGCACCGGCGGGGGGAGCGCCCCTTCCCCAGGCCCCGCCGCACGGCGCCCCGCAGAGCAGCCGGGGCTCCGGACCGCGCCCGCTCCCCCCGGGGCCCGGCGCCACTCACAGCGTGTGCCCGCAGACGTTCACCATCAGCTTCAGGGAGGGGTTGCGGTACTTGGTGGTCTTGCACCGCGGGCAGCCCAGGTCGTCCATGGCCGCCTCCCGCTCCCCTCCCTCCTCCCGCCGCGCCTTCCGCCTTCCGGTGCCGCCGCCAAACGGCCCCGCCGCCGCCCGGCGCCGCCCCGCGCGTTCCGCACGCGTCCCGGTCCCGGCCCCGACACCGCCCGCCCGAGCGGGAACGAGCCCGGGCGGCAGCGCCTGCCCGGCGGCAGGGCTGGGGCTGTCCGGGCCCCGGAGCTCCGGCTGTAACAGGGGGAGACGGCGGACACTTGCCCATGACTAACCAACAGGAACCACAGAACCGATTACTTCGGGAAAGACCACCGTGTCAACCGGACCATGGCAATAAGTGCCACGTCCAGTTTACTCTTAAACGCCTCCAGGGACGGTAACTCCACGGCCCCCCTGGACAGCCCATTCTAATGTTTAATCACCCCTTCTGCGGAGAAATTCTTCCTAATGTCCAACCTAAACCTCCACCGGCGCAGCTTAATGCTCTGTCCTCTCATCCTGTCGCTGGTAGCCCGGGAGCAGAGCCCGACCCTCACCTGGCTACAGCCTTCTTTCAGTGATAAAGCCACTCCGAGCCTCCTTTTCTCCAGGCGAATCACCCTCAGCTCCCTCAACCGCTCCCCATAGGACTTGTGCTCCAGACCCTTTCCCAGCTCCGCTACCCTTCTCTGGACTCGCTCCAGCACTTCAGTGACTTTCTTGAAGTGAGGGGCCCAGAAGTGGACACAGCAAAACTCCTTCAGCCCCAGTAACGACAGCACCGGGAGCGTTTTAACCCTTCCCCTTCCAGGGAAAGCCGCAGGCGACGGAGCCGCCGCTTCCCGGGGGC
>VXBI01002278.1:77869-98649 GCA_013397375.1 Toxostoma redivivum | reverse complement strand
GTTCAAGAAGAATTTGGACAACATTCTTAGTCTTGGGGCGACCTATGCAGGGGCCAGGACCTGAATATTGACGATCCTTATGGGATCCTTTCAACTCAGGGTATTCTACAATTGTATAATTTTTAAACCTCATTGCAAGCCTCATTTTAGAAGGGTTCACCTGCCCTGGTTCCAACTTTTCCATCTTTCCTCACATAGAAAACATGAGAAAAATGTGAGTCTCTCCTTTCATGGGAAACAGATTGCTGGCAAACCAAACCCTACAGCAGCCTTGCAGCAATTCCAACACTTACCAAGAGGAACATAATTTGTGTTTGGAAAAGGCCCCACTGAACATCATACTGGCCACAACTTTTCCTTTTCCTATCAGTGTTCAGTACAGGTTGAATGAGCAGGACACAGCTGTGCTCACATCACAGCCCCTCTTTCAGAAGGATGGTAGTGGCTAGGATCTTGTTAGCCTTGGAGGCTGAGCTCCCCAGGCTGCCATTGGAGACTCTCTGAAAGGAAAATTTAGGAACAATTTAGAAATTATAGACCAGATCATAGAGCTATCATAAAGCTTTCATCAGTCAATAAAACAGGCTTTCCTTTTCATAAAAAAGTGCTCTCAAACATTTTTGTCTTATAAAAAGAATATTGATGCTGGAACCCTGAAAACTTCATCTGAACTTTTATTTTCTCTGCTTCTCTTTTCATTTCCTGTTTTTCTTTTCTTTCTATGTGGCAAGTGCTTTCATGAGACTTTTAATGCTTTTTGATCCACTTATGGGTGAGGTGTCTCAAATAACACCTCCATGTTGCCTATCTCTGATTTCTACCAGCAAGTCACCAGGCAGCTGTGACCTCTTAGAAGCTGTGAGAGGGATGTCATCTTCAGTTCTCTGCATCATTCAAAACTAAGGAAGAACACAAGATTAGGTGGGGAGAAATATGTCAATTCTAACACCTCTACCATTTTTAAGACTTCTTGAAAGAGCATCATGAGAATGGCACACACTGAATGACCTTCTTGCTGTCTTTGCAAGAAAAACATTCTTTCTGTGAAGCACTTGAGCCAATATCATCACAAGGTACTCTAGCCAATACACAGAGCAGGTGCCATATTTTTCCATTTCAGTTAATTTTCCCTTCACAGGTGGAAAACAAAGCCAGTTGTCAAGTTGTCACCCCTGGCTGAGCCCCACCTTGCCTTATGCTGCAGCCTGTGGAACTTCTGGTATTTTTGCTGCTGAGGCTGAAGCCCCAGTACTGGGCATGGGGTAAATGCATTGTGACCAACTCATTCATGAAGGCAGTATTCAGGAAATACTTGGCTATGTTTCCACAATGTTTGTACGGTGGTTAATCTTCTTTTAAAATTTTAAATCTTTCTTGCTGGGATAAAGGCAGTGTTGATGCCTGTTTGTGTTATACCCAGAGGTTGAGTGTTTGCTTTTAATTGCTGACAATCAAACATTACTAAAGGAAATAATGATAGAAAAGAATTACAGCTATTTTCCCCAAGGTGGTGCTGCACAGGTAAAGCAGAGAGCTTTTAATATGATTTGATTACTGTAATATATTCATTTAGCATTTGTTGACACATGGATATTTCAGCACAAATCCTACCATGAGTTTTGACAGCATAAATATTTTAAGTCTATTTGTCATGAAGATAGATAAAGAAATCAGAAACACAGAAAAAAAAAGAAAAAGAGAAAAATTAATCACATAACCTACTCACAGTGAATAATTTGGTTCACTCCATCTCTATCTCTGTGCAGGCAATACTGCATAGCATTTGAAAGCCCTGGGTTGGTGACAGTCAGGAAATCAGTTCTCTACACCATTGTCCTCTTCCCATGACTCAAACTTTTACAATTTAATAGTAAGGGATTTTAAATTATTGCTGGACAGTTGATTGAAAGTTGCTGTACCTGTTTTCAAAATGTTGTAAGTAAAAATTGATGTGATTTTGAAAATGGAAAACTATTGTATGAAACTCTTTAGCATCAAGAGAGCTTCCTGGACTATGGCCATAAGCTGCATTTGCTCAAGTCAATTTTGCATTAATCAATGTGCCTTGAAGATTACGTCCTATGTTTTTTTATTTAGTGGGTCATATATTTTAAAAAGTGCCTTTAAGTGTTTTGATGAAACACATTAAAAATCCACTGTAATGCCTAGGCGGCTGACAGTGTTAATATACAGCAGGTACCTTTGCCTTTGGTGTTTAAATAATCTGGAAGAGATGCTTCATTTTTTATTTTTAAATTTTATCACCAGACATCTGTAATATCTAAAAATCAAAGTTATGGTACTTGTCTCCACTATTTTCTAAAATACTAATGAATGTTTTCCAGTCACTCAACCACAAAATCACACTTTTAAAGGAAGTTTTCCAGCTAGAAATTACATAAATGATCTGATATTCTTTTAAACCACCAAGAGAGCATAAAAATTAACCCTGGCTGTCTTTGTGCTGCTTGTAGAGTCCACAGAAGGTGTAGTGTAACATTTAGTAAAATGGGAAAAGTCAGGCCATGGTGGATCCTGATTTTCTAAATATTCATGAGTCTATGTTTTTCTGCATCCTATCCAAATATTTTGGTCACAAAATGGACTTTTCACATCAACCAGATTTCATCTGAATTTCCTAGTATTTTGTGAAGAGATCTGTCTGTCTTGGAAATCCCACCAGCAGCAGAAGGATTTTGTAGCCTCACCTCCACTCCTGGATGCAAAGGTGAGTACATGAAATAAAAGCTTTAGTGTTCAACCCTCCATTCTAAGTTAAGACTAGTTAGTAGGCACAGACACGTCCTTTTCAATAGGCAAATGACAATCATGAAAGACGAAGCAGTGTGCACATGCTGCTTTAGCCAGTAAAAATCTCTTGATGCCTCACATTGGTACGGGCTGGTGGTGCTTCAACACAACTCCCCCGAGCCCAGGCTGTGGAGGGAAGAGCTCCCTCCCATGCCCTGACCAGGAAGAATGCAAATTTTCTTGCTCAGACTGCAAGCTGCAGAGGCATGAGGAGACCTCCCCAGACAGCCTTTGGGTCTCTAGCGGTGTGGCAGAACTGTGTGAACATGGAAGAGAAGCAAGGGAAGCAGCCATGATAGGAGAGGTGTACTTCAATCACTCTTTAGTAGGAATCCAGACAGTTGGTGTTTAGGGCTCTCTACAACGACACTTTTGCAGGGAGAAGACCAACCCAAAGCCCTGCAGTAAGAGCAGCCTTATTTGTGTCTTGGAACTGACTGTCTACTGAGCTGAACTCCTGTGGGGAGGAAGCCTTCTCCTGCAGTGAGTGGGGCCTCCACGGTGGGAAGAAAGGATGGCTGTAGCAATTCACACATTCTGGAGGCCAGGATGCAGGGACCCAAGCTGTGAATATGAATATTCACAAAAGTTATACACACAGCTAAATGCAAAGGACTGGCTTCAGCTCAGTCTAGGATTTGAGCACATATTTTGTTTCAGTGCTAGTCTATCCAAACTAATTTGTCCATCTCTAGTAATTTTGCCCAGTGGGCCCCATCTCACAGCTTTTAGTCTTTATTCAGGCTACAAGCCCATTGACCTCAGTAAAAGCTGTGCCAGGATAAAGATTGAATGAGGACCGCAGGATTCAGGCTGAATATCTTGAATAGCATTTAGATATGATTTCCTGTATAGAGATCTCCAAATTTTTTTTAAATAAAATCATAGAGAAGTGGGACAATGATAACAACTTCAGTGACATGATTCAGAATAATCACTTCTCAAATCTAGACATGAGGTAAAAGATAAGAAATTAACCTTTTGAAAGAAATACAGCCTACGTAACATTCTGGGAGTGGTCAATGGGTAAACAAGTTCTGGCAGTAGTGAAGTTATGTGAATACACAGGAATTATTTAGTACTTTCCTCTGACTAGAAGCAGGACCACACAAATACAGGCTTGTCACGAATATATATGAAGGGAATGATGACTCCAATTCATTACATTTAGTGGGATTCTGTGTGTTTTGCTGGGCTCCTGACCTACTGCAACAGTATTAAAATGCACTGGGGTGCATTTTTTAAATTGCAGAGGAAAAATGAGAGGAGTCTTTAAAAGGCTCTGCATGTACAGCCACATCCAGAGTTGGTGCAGCTCTCTGAGGCTATACTACCAGTAAGGCTGAGTAAAGCCCTGGGGCTGGAACAGAAGTGTTCACTGACTGCTGTCCTAAAGAAGGTCATTTAGCAAGTTTTACAAGCTGTTCTCTAGCCATATTTGAATTACTCTAATTTCACATTATTGTGCAGTTTCACATCCCTTTCTGTGCCCCGCTACTGTTAGAGGTTTTTCTGATCTTGGTTGCCATTTGTTAAATACAGAGGGAGTCTGGAGTGGTTCACTCAGAATGGGAGAGAAGAAAAGATGAGAGGGCTTTGAAGAAATTGAATGTTAAAGCTGGAGATGTAGTAAACTTGAACTTCTCTATTTTGGCTAGCTCTAAAATTGAAATTTGTGGAATTTTCTTGGCCTTCCATCTAGATCCAACCTATCCTCTGAGAGTATGTGGATATTTTTGGCTTTTTAGAATACACTGCACAGATCACAGATCAAAAAAATTACAGCTGGCAAAAACCTTTCCTCGTTTAGCTTGGCTGTCTCTCTGTGAAGGATCGTTCCCTAGAGTCCGTTTTTTGTAGAATCCATAACACAATCTAGAACTAGTGAAAAGGTGAAAGTTTGTCCAGAGAAGTCTGCTATTTAAGAGAAGGGCTTGATTTGGATTTTTATTTTTGGTTGTTGCTGTTTTATTTTGTCTGGATGAATTTACACTGAGAATTGTCCAGTGACTCTCTATATACCCGGGTAGAGGAGGAGATTTGCACAGCTATTTATTTTTGTGATAACCTGTGCTTCAGACAGATCTGAAGAATCTGTTAACCACCGTGGTAGCTGATTTCCACCTGGGTGAGAATGAAGGACCACTGCATAACATGTGAATAATGCATCATAATAGAGGCTCCAATTTAGTATTTGCACTGCAGTAGCACTTTCCAGTCTTTCAGAATATATATGAGCAATGTCCAAACCAAGATTATAACTATAACACAGCAACATCTTTCAGGTCCTTTAAAGTAAAAAACAAAACAAAACAAAACAAAACAAAACCAACCCAAAGAACCAAAACACTTAAAAGAACCTCCAAAATGCCTAATGCCTGCAGATCCTTCTGTCTAAATTGTTTCTAGTCACATGGAAATTTACTTCAGAGTAGCTCTCACAGTGCCTACCCAGAAATGGGGGCTGTATGTGGTAAAAACCCCTGAGGGATCCTGACTGCACTGCATTTTTTCTCCCTGCTTTTCACACCACGTGGAGTTTGTAGGCTTAACCCTCTGGATCCTGCCTGGCAAATGGAAGGGGTCACAAAACAGCACACTACTGGTCTGATTGGGACTGAGAAGGTGATTATATCATGTCCTCACAGAATTGTATTAAACTTCCCTTTTGCTGGGCTAAAACTGAAAAAAACAACCGCTACTTTTCTCTCGCTTTGAATTGCCAGTCCAAGGTTTAACATAATGCTTTACAAATTGCATGAGCCCCGTATTGTAGCTGCTTTTTGACAGGTCTGACTCTGTTTCATTAACTGGCTCCTTCTGGCATAAGACTTTCACCCATCAAATTTACCTGTTCTTAACTGTCTTGAAACTCCAAACTGTGAGTAGTAGTTAATACTTCTCTCTGAACCACATCTGGTATTGCTTAAGGTTATGTGTAGGCTCTTAACAGTAATTTTCCTTTCTGCAGTACAAAATGAAACATATTGATTATAATTTGTTTCCACTCCCTTTTATCCATTTTTTTTTTAAATCAGAACTTGGAAGAAAAATATTCAGAGTACTTTTCTCTACTTTTTCTTTGTTTCTGTAACAAGCTAATTTCTATGAATACTAACCTTCAATGGAGGCAAAAGGATAATTTTCATCGTGATTTTGCCAAATGCATGCTTTCCCTTATGAGAATCCTCTAATAATCTCAAAATATTGGATAGAGATCTTACAGTTAGGGCACAGAATATAAATCTAAGCATCCCTCAGAGTTCTGTGGAATTATGAACCAATCTAATTTTGCTGTTGGGGTTATCACAATGACTTTGTGAATCGTGTGGATGGCTTTCAATAAGGTGGACTGAAGGCTCCGAGTCAGGAAATGTTACTGTCTTACAGACAAATGAGTGCAGCAGCATAACTCTAAGAACATGAAATCTCAATGAAGTCAGTGGGATTTACCTTGTTCATGAACAAGGAACTGTATGGGAAATTGACAGCTGACAAAAATTTCTTCTGTCCTATGCCCCCTGATAACTGTTTGACTCTGGACTTGCTTTTCAGTTTTTTCCTTTTTTTTTTTAATTTAGAATACAACAGGTTTAAGGGTCCAATTAGCTTCTGTAACAGATATGGCAAAATTATTAAAAAGAAAAGATTTTGTTTCCTGAAGTACTGTGCTTATGTTACTTTCGATTTGGAAATTGTTTCTCTTAATATCCTCTGGTATTGCAGGGGAGGAATCAACAAAGCCCGTCCAATGATAAGGCTCAGTCTAACCTGGGAGGTGTTTTAACAGTACCCAGTTCCCATGAGAGGTGTCCCATCTGACTTTGAAATGCAGTGGGGTCCAGGAACTTTTGGACCCTTTTTTTCCACTTCAACCCTGTCTTTTAGGTTTTCTGCCTCTGTACACTCCAGCCACATCCCTAATCCAGATCAAAAATGAAGCTAAAACTGTGGCATGTGCCATGCAGTGCACCTCTCCCTGACATAACCTGAAGGATATTTTAAGCTTTATTAAGTTAACTTAAGGCTTTGAACTGGATTTTAAGATATTTTCTTCCACCACATTAGCTTTTAAATGATTTCCTAACAGTACACTCTTTCTACCTGTGGAAGAGCTTTGTTCCAGCCCACTGCCTTCACTTTTCAAAGGTGTTCTTCGAGCTATTTCCATTTTTTAATCTGTTTCCCATTTCTTTCTCTCCTTCTGAAACAAGCACTTCTCTTGCACCAGCTTCACCATCATCCCCTTACCCACTTTCCTGCCATGTTTTGTTTTATGAGGAGGTCCCCAGCTGGGCCTTGGGATTAGGAGGAGAGAGTGGCTGACCAGTCTTTCATACTGTGGATAGTGTTTGAATGTGCTTTGTGCAGTTCCAGCAGCAAAAGAAACAGTAAAATTCTAGGAAAATGAGAAATATACCTTCTCAATTAATTCCTTTGCTTCTGTCTTCCTCAGTAACCTTATTAGGGAGTGAGGTTATTTGGGAATAGCCTTCCTGGCAAGGACAAATACTACTGTAGTGATGCAGCTACACTATTCCTTGGCCTCATGGCTGGTGAATTTCCATTTCTTGTACCATATCCAAAACATGCCTAATTCGATCACTTCTTTGCTCTAAAAGATATTTGCAAATGATTCTAACATGATATTTATGAAGAACATCTTCTTTATTCTGTTAAGTTTATCTGAAAAAGAAATATAAGCAGTGAACAAGGTGCAAATGTTTTTGAGAATAAAGTTATGGAATGACAAGTAAAATTATCCAATAGAGATGCTGTGTGCCTTCCTCTACACAGTGAAATTTTGTTTTCTGATTCACTTTTCATGAATAGAAGATATTTAAGTGCCACCAGTATTACTCTGCGATTCGTTATACTCGTAGTACCACAAGATGATGAATTCAGGCATATCTGCTGGGAAGCAAGCATTATCAAGAGGATTTCACAGAGGAAAACTAATTATTTAAAGGAGCAGCTGAAATGTATTTCTGTTCTGAATGTCCCCTAGAGCCTGGCTAGTAGGGACATTCAGCCCATAAATATGGACTAAACTCTATTTTCATAATTGATTTGCAGTACATCTTTAAGTGCTAAGGAGGCCAGGCGGTTCAGCAGTGACTGCAGCTTGATTCCTGTATAATAAAGAATCTGTGCATGCTGCACTCAGGCAAGTTATACCATGGACAGTTGAGGCCAATAGGAATCCATGTAATAATTCTCACTCCATCATTTTCGAACATTAGTGACTTACAGGTCCTGATCTTAGTTCTGAATTTGCCTTCGTTTTCATTGATTTTGTGGTATATCTCATGCCCACTGCAGTAAATTACTGAGATCATAAATGATGACTCATGAAGCCGAGAGTGAAGTCAATGCCATTGGGGTGAACAAAATTAATGGATGCTGGTGGATGATCTTTGTGCTTTCCTGTATCTGTTATTTGAACCTTTTCACTGCACATGGGCCTTAGGAGGCCTGGGGGTGTGATCACAAAAAACAGATCCATGGCTCAGAGTTTTCTTGTACCTCAGGAAACGAGCAGTACTTGTTTACCAAGGTACAAGACGGGGCTGAGGAAAGGGGGTGCACAAAGGATTTCAGTAATTTTTTAAAACTTCATTATTTCTTAGGTAACAAGGTGATACTGATATAGTAGTTCCAGGATTGTGATCTTCACAGCAGTAGGCCAGCAGAAATTGAGGTAACATTATATAAGGCAGTTGCAAACTTTCAGCAGCATAAGGTTGACCTATATTTGGAATATCTTTCCGCTTTTTCAGGACAGGAGGGAAAAATCATTACTGACATATTTATTGACAGTACTGCTGAGGCAATCTTCTTGCTGCCCAAAAGCCTGGCATTATCTTTCCTTAGGAGGCCAAGTCACCCACAGCAAATAATAGTGGACTCTTTGAGAAATACTTCGCATATTGCTTAATACAAAAATTGGAATAAACACTTCACTAACTTCCACAGGAGAATCTTTTTTAAGGAGGAAACTGTAGTCCAAATGGGGGCGAAGGAGCTTGCAGGGACATACAATAATAAAGGGCCCTTTGATAGAATTAAACCAGTGTTACTGGCCATCCAAAAGCTGTTACCACAGACACCACAGAACAACATCTCTAGTCTTATGATGTGCAGCAATAGAGGTTGCATTGATTTGCAGTTCAGTGACTGCAAAGTAACCATCAATGTTTGGATGGCTGTGTGCTTCACTGACACAGATGCAAGTCAGCGTTTGCCACCATGGATGTGACATGAATCTTTCATAATCCTTGTCACATCAAGAGACCCTCCCAGCAATGATGCCCAGTTGTCTCCTGTCAATGACAGAGTCCCTGTTCTAGAGGGTACTGGGTTTTCAAGTACTGCAAAGTCAGTCATAAGGCTCCTAGACATGTCTGCACCCAACAGGGGCACCATATGAAAGTAGTTCCAAGGACAAAAAAATCTGATGATTAAATAAAGAAACTATTTAAACATGAACAATACCTGAAAGAAGCAAGGAACTGAAATTATGCCATTCCTTGCTGCTTTTGGTATTTTGATGTTGTCACCATTGCAGTGGTCAACAGTGGAACAACACTTGAATGGGAAAGTACTTGGTCACACAATGATCCCTGTGATCAAGTACAATGCCAGTGCAAGTCTTGGGATTCCCCACATTATAAGACATACAGAGAAGAATTGTTATAGAAAATTCGCCAAATCTAAAAGGCCTTTTAAATTCTCAAATTAAAAGCCTAAGAAATTTATGATTGTGTTGCTAGATGTGGAGGCCAAGTAAACTCACAATGTTGATCTTAGTTGTGTTTAAATTTCTCCTGCCTTCTGGCACTTTGAGCTGTAGTGGAAAGAAATAATTTACTCCTAGAAGCTTTAAGCATTTGGAAACACAGGGGTACCATGGAAGAGCATTAAAAACACAAATTAAGTCATAAAAGTGGTCCCAGAACTGGTGTTGGGTACCTTTCCTCTCAGACACTGCAGATCTACACTGACATGTATAGGCACATTAAGGAAAAGCCCCTGAACAGAATGCACCAGCCCCTCGGTTACTGGCTTTCGACATCAGGCTATACTCATTTAAAACTCCATTGCAAGCAAACAAATAAACACAAAGCTTGAGCTTCTAACCCTGAAGTTCCTTGCTGAAAACATGATTGCCTTTGTTAGACAATTGATATTTAAAGACATTCTTTGTTTATCTGTACATCCTTTTTGAACATCCTGTACACCCTTTTTTTTATATACATCCATTTTGAACATGATTACGTTTGGAATATGGAATATAGAATGTGGTCTTCCTCTTCTTGGGCTTTCAACTGCTCTTCAAGTTTCACATTTAGGAAAGAATCTATTCAGCTTTTCACCCTATTAGAGATCAGAGGTTACAGAGTGCTCACAGAGCCCCCAGAGCAGGGCAGCTGAGCAGTGAGGGTGCAATCGCCCTCTCCAAGGCAGGACATGCTGGATTAAATCTCTTGGAGCAGAATAGCAGTCATCCATCTCCTATGGAAAGGTTTTGGTTAAAAGAAGCTTATTTTTAATTCCTTTATGGTGTATTTGATTTTAAATGCAGGGTAAAGATTGTCAAAAAGCCCCAAGTAGTGCAGTGTGTAAGAACAGTCAGATGATCTATCATGTGGAAGATTACCTTGATTTAATGCAAGATAAAATGCAGTTTGTTGAACCCAAGGAAAAATTAAACAGTTATCTCAAAAGTAAATTTAATGAAGAAATTATGTGTGACATATACATGTTATGGTTAAGGTTATTAAACCTAGACAGTAAGATTTCCCAGTAGAAATTTTCTTTCTTGTTTTTACAAGATCTCAATTTTATCACTTTATTCTCTTACCTTTGCATTTTCTTTTCACTTCTGAAATGTCTGAATCTTTTGACGAAAAAAGAATTAATAAAGATTAGGGAGAGATAGAATGAGGGCGGATGCCTGCCTGTGTACCTGGACACACACAAGGAAGAGAGTGTGTCATCCATAAACATCCATACACAAATCAGTAAGATTATATGCTATTAGAGACACTTCTTAAGAAAAACATGATAGTCAAAAAGGGTGTAAAACCATCATGGCTTAAATCTGGCCCAGATCTTCAGTTACACGTGACTTGTTCAAGCCATCTCTTAAAATCATTACAAGTCATGTCATGCTATATTTCCAAAAGTGAAAACATTTATTTCTATGTAATCATAGAAATTGTTTGAAAAAAAACTTGCTTTTTTTCCCTCTTTAATTTATTTTCTTTTTTATGCCCCCCACCCTCAAAACCACAATATATTTTAGCTTGAAAAGGTGTGTTTCTCTTTCCTCATTGCAGTCCTCGGTTTTGTACTAGGCACAAGACCTAAGCAAAAACATCTATGCAAGAAAAAATGCTCTTTACTCTCTGACCAAAATTTAATGTGATTCTCTCCAGAAAAGATTAGTTGCTTAAGTTTTATTTTTTAATGTAATGAGATCTAGTGTTTTTCTTTGTTTTAGTACAGAATGATTACATTCTTCAGTAGCATAGACTATTATTATTAGTTTATTCCATTTCGCACGATCAGTCTATTAAAATACATTATTATGGTTATGCAGATTCACAGGTTCATTTTATTTTATATTGAAGCTGATTAATTTTTCTGAAAGTTCACTGCCTTGTCCTCTGAACAAGAATATGTTGCCTGGAAAAATAGATCAGTGAGGAAAGAAAAGAGATTTGGTGAGGCTGTGTTTATTGTTCAATAAATCACAGTCACTATAAGTGACCTGCTGACTTTGAGTTCTTTAGGTCAAGGAACCCTTTGCTATTCTGAAACTTCACCTCTTTGCTGAGCCTCTTAATCAAAAGTGTAAAGCCAGAAAGAACATCAAACAATCAAGAGCTGGATGATTGGATTGGTTATTTTAAATGACTACAGCTATGGTTGTGACAGATTTGAGGATAGATTGCATCATCTCAGCCTCACTAAGTAGGTTGAATAGGTTGAGCATTTTGTGAAAAACAGCTCCCCTTTCTCCAAAAAAAAAAATTTACATGAAGCCATCACTCAAGGTACTTTGACAATTAATTTACTACACATGTAAAAACTGCAGGGATTAGAAAAAAATTCCAGTATAGTGACACCTCAGCTTTGCTATAATAGAAATTAAACATAATTTTTAATGTCTTTACTATATTAACATACATTTGCTGTGTTTTTTTTATTCGGGATTATATCCTAATTCGACCTGGTAATTTGTATTGGTTCCTGTGATTTTACCTGCGCTGTTAATGACAAATTCAAATATGAGAGGGATACAAACCAAATCAAGGCACAAAGAAATTAAGACTGATGCAGATTCCCTTTCTCTTCTGCAATTTCTGGAATGTGTGATCTCCATGATAGCAAAAATCACAACAGAAGACGAGGTAAAACCAAAATCAACATTTGGATCATTACCCTGGGATTTTTTTAGATAACGAGCCAATAACATAAAGGAAGCTGTGTTGCCTTTTAGTGGCGTGGAAGCAGTCTTTTCCCAGTAAAAATCAGGGAATTTTTACATCTGAAGACAATCTAGAAGCATACTAGAAGCATACTGAAGTATCCATGGGACTGCCATGGGATTTTGTGGGCAAAGAGCCCTTGTGCTTAGGCTGTTGGCAGAAAGGGAGCTAACCAGCTAACCTTATTTAACACAGGAAAATCCTAAACTAGAAAGGTGCCAGCAAATAAAGGAAAGAGAAGAGAAAAGCCACACAAGGCTTAAAATTTTCCACAATCTACAGTGTAACTTGTTAATACATATCACGTGCACAATGCATTCCCTCCATTAGAACTTGACTTTGGGTGAATTAAGGCCATACAACCATGCAAGGCTGATAGATAAAAAGTATTTTTGCAGCCACAGTAAAAAGTACATCAATGACTTTAAAATCAACAATGTTACTCAAAAGCTTGCACAGAAGAACTGGCCACTAAACTCTATGGAGAATCATGACCCATAGTATAAAAATGTTCAAAATTTTTTGCTTTAATAATTAAATCTAGACAGGAAGGATCTCTTGAAATATTTTTAAATGAAAATGAGTTCTTGAAGAGAGGACTCTTGCACAAATCAGCCCATTTTATAGAGATATTTTAAATTATTTCCCCCCTAAAACTTATAGAAGATATTTCTCTCTTCTTTTTACTCTTTTTTTCCTGCACTTCAAGCAAGCCCTTTACTTTTCTAGAGAGCACATTCTGAGAGGAAGAAATTAAAAACAGCCTGAAAAATCTTTATTGGTAATGTGTACTTGAAGGAATCTTTTTCTCTATGAGCTCTGCTATAAACACAGAGCAAAGCAGAACCAGGAGGCTGGAGGGCAGACACAGTATGGTTCTAAACTGTCTTCAGAGCTTAAATGCCACAGATCTGCTTACCTCCCAAAACAGATGAATGCAGACAACTCTCCTATCATTAGCTTTTAAATAAAAACAAGCTCAACACACTGATGTTAATAGCCAGACACTGTTTTCAGTTGTGTCTGCCTATGGTCATGGAACATACATCTTAAGCTATTCCAAAAACTGAGATGGGAGTTACATGGTGCTGTTATCACAGCCTGGTCAGACACTACTGCAGTACTTCTTTGTGCAGAACTATGGTGCAACTACTGTTACAGCAATATCTCATCCCTATTCTTGGGGATTTTATGCATAAGAAATTTGCCTTATATATTTTAAAGAGGGAAAAAAAAAAGCCAAAGAGAAAATTGAGAGACCCAAACAAACATACAGACTTTGCAAATATGGCTCAGTGTATGCATTTATTGCACTCTTTTTTCGCTTGATAGAAAGTATTTTTCTAATGAAAATTTTAATCTACTGTACATATAATTACTTTTATGCTACGGGAAATACAGAAAACAATTGTCCTGTTATAAGGCTAATAAAAAAAAAAAAGAAAGAAAAAAAAGCTAAATAGCTTCCAGAAGAATTATTTGATCTCTGTAGTGTGTGCTTTAGGCTAAAATGTTCTTGGCTTCCTGAAAAAAAAAAATAAATTCCAGGTTGAAAACTGTGCATGACTATTATAGTTTGACTCATTCTATTGAGGCTAAGATTATAAAAAAAAATGTATTTCTGTGACTTGTTGTGCCAATATAAACAAATACAAGTTCCTTCCCTGGTCATTTGCAAACTTATTTGGAGAAACTCTAGAGATGAGAAGAATGATTGAATGCAGTAATGTCAGAGGGAAAAAGAAAAACAGAAGTATAATAGAAGAAAATTATAACAGGCAAGATGGGAGGGGGAGAAGACTAAAGACCTGGAAAAGTTTGAATCCACGGAGAAGTATTGGTAACATTCATCTGCTGTGGTTGGTGGAGAAGACAACACTGGGGAGAAAGGTACTATTACAGCTACAGCTACAATGGATGGCCCAGGATTTACTAATATCCTCTTCCAAGACAGCTGGTGTCTCTAAAGTTATGTTATCTGTAATAGAATTAGTTCAAAAAAAAAATTAAGGTTTGTCAATGCCTTCTTCAAAGACAAGACACACCGAATGTGAAAATTTTGGTTCTTTTTGTGATAGAGTGTATTTTCCTCTTCCCTTCCTCTGTCCTTGGTCCAGTTACAACCATATTTGGTTATCTAGGTCTTCTACACCATTCGTTTTGTGATGTCCTTACTTACATGAATAGGAAATCAACCTGTGGCTATGTTCAGATATCTGTGTTCATTGTGTCACGCCTACATAAGTGATTCAGATTTAGAGCAAAGCAGCTACTTGTGGTTGTCCCTTGACTAGCTGGTCAGGGGATTGTCCTCAGGGCTGTCATCAGCAAATACTGAGAAGAAAAATAAAACCCCCATCTGATGCTCTAGCTTGTAGCATGTCTAATTTTTAGGGACCTAATTATTGTTATGCAATAGTTGGGGTCTATTTCCACCAGACATCTGGGCGTGTTAAGCACACTGCATTATATTGGCTAGTCCAAAATGCTGTCAG
This sequence comes from Toxostoma redivivum, assembly GCA_013397375.1. Lineage (NCBI taxonomy): Eukaryota > Metazoa > Chordata > Aves > Passeriformes > Mimidae > Toxostoma > Toxostoma redivivum. Next base: position 83,846 of record VXBI01002278.1, on the reverse strand, counting down.
ATCCCCTGCAACCACAGAACATGAGGTTAGCCAAGCTTGCTCTCAAAATGTTTTGCTGACTGTCTTTTAGCAAGTATGAAAAGAGCTAAGTCTGAGGATGGGGAAATTGATGCTGGAGGTACATGGAGGTCAGAGTGCAGCTTCAACATCTGTGTGTCTTTAGGTCAAGTGTAGCTTGGTTTTGTGGTGTTGAGAAGTCATCAGACTTGTTTTAACTGGCAGAGGCTTTTTGGTGCCAAGGAGGCAACCTAAGCAGTGTGTACAATGACTTGGATGCTGCTGATGTCTTGTCTAACTTGCTTGGGAGCAAGTGTCCACTTTATTTGGAAAAAAAACCCATCAAAAACCAAACAATAAAAACTGATGCAATCTAGCTTCCTAGTCTTTTGCACTTTAATATCAGATTGATTCTTCCTCAGATCTCAGTGAACACAATTAGAGACAAAGTAAAAAAAGCAGCACGATGCTGGTCCTAAGTGCCACTAAAAAAGTTCAGCAGACGAGTTAAAAGAAAAATATTAGCAAACCCGAGACTCACCCCTTCTAAATCATGTACCAAAGAGTTTCAAGGTGGTGGACCCTGGGACTTTTCTATATCATAGACTGGGCCATCGGCCAAAGGACTCCTCTATCCACAACCCCCTTTAGACATTTGTGTCTCATTAGCTCATGACAGATTATGTGGGCTTGGTGATATAATCTCATACAGCATGACTCAATACAATTCTTGTTAGAAAGAATTTTCCTCATATGTACAGAAACTTGCCTTGAATGATTGACTATCCCTGTGACTTGTAAATCAGCAGGCAGTCTGCTGGCCGATTTACCTGAGTATTTTCTCAAATACAGTAGTTTTGCACAACTGTTCTACCATGGTGGTTCTTGTGCTTATGTAAAAGGTCATATAACATGAAAAATGACAGAAACTGACATATTTTTCGCATACTCAAGTGATATTTTTTCAAGTGGAACAAGGGGTAACTTAGTAAACTAATCACTGCTGTTTGACACACACAATGGCAGTGAAATAATGCTGGAAAAGGCACTAAAGGCTCTTTGCAGTGGAGCATGGTTACTGCTTTTAGCTATGGTTTTAGAGTGACTTCTGAAGAACGAGTTCAGAGTCCACATCCACTGGAAATTTGAAATTCTGTCTTAGTCCACTAGATGGTGATCCTTTTAATCAGGATTCAGGTAACCAAAAATTACTCAAGCCATCAACCACAAAAAAGCCTGGCGCTCAAGTGGGCAGAATAGAAAAAACTTGGTTATAATATGGCATGATTTACATCATGACCTATAAAAAGTATTCCAAAATACCTTTAAGAAATTGCTTGAGCACGACAGAAGCGTTTCCTCAGCAATTTATCAGCAGGAGTTGTAAGACTCAGTGACCAAAAAGCCTAAACTTGATCTCACTCACTTCTGACTGCAAGAGTTTGCAACTTCCAAGCTGCAAACACCTTTTGAAGCTGATATTGACAACTACAGCAAGGCATGCTGATTGTTTGAGGCTGCCTTCAATGCATGATCATTCAAGCGTATTTGATTTTCTGCAGACCACAGACAAAATTCCACAAGTAATATTAACATAAGACAAAGGCTCAGGGTACAGTAATAGAAATGTTTTATTAATCAAATATATTTACATTTCTTCATCTTCTTTTTGAATGTGTGCCTGTTATTTTCATTTAAACACAATGTAATCTTTACATTTGATATCACAAGAATACAGCTACATGCATGACTTAATTGGTCCTTTACAGTAAAAAAAGAGGCAATTTTATGAAGTTTAAAAAATGCAAGCAAACTGTTGATCTTTCTAATTACAGTGTTGTTATTATCTTTATTACAACACAGGACCCCTTCAGCATACTCTACATCTATAGGGTAGATTTATGGACTTTTTCAGATTGACTTGATGATGTTGAAACTTCCAAAATCTAGGAAGAAAAAAAAATTTCGCGCAGTCCCAGAATATTATGTTTTCTGGAATCTTATCCCCAGAAAGGACTTGCATGGAACAAATTACCATTCCAATTGTAATTTCTAAATAAATCAGAGCAACTTATCTACTCTTAAAAGAAATGAGGACTTGATTTTGGACATTCACCTATTTATTTGTTTGAACTCATACCATTTTTTCAGCTATAAGACAGCATCACATAATGCAATGGCACCTTACAAAAAATAAATATGAATTTAAAAGAGTGATAATGTTACCAAAAGGAAAAGACATACACAGAATTTCTTGTAAGTTTCTAGTATATAACGTGCTGTAATTATTATATTATTCCAAATTTAGGTTTCATTCATGGGAAGAAAATAAAATTGTATTTAAAACTATCATCTTTAGGGGCTATAAGTAGGTTTATAAAGGACCTAAAGTCTTTCTGAAAAGTATAACTCTATGAACATATAAAATTTAATTCCACACTGAAAAAGAATCAGAACTAGGCACAATTTTTAAATACAATTTCCAACATGTTCAGGGTTGGACAAAAAAAAAATCAAAAGCTGGTATTTTTTTACCAGACTACAAAACAGAGATGCCAAATGCTTCAGAAATTCTGAAATGGCAGGCACATAATCACTACATTTTAAAGGTAATAATATTACACTTAATGCTTCAGATTACTGTGTGCAAACACATATTGTATGCATAATAGACCTAAATGTACAGTTGTTCTGCTGATACGTGGACTGAAACTCACTCAGCATTTGGGAAGCCCAGACAGGAACTGAATTCTGTTTAGCACAAACCTAGAATATATTTTAGCTTGTTCACACTGGTTTTACATTTGCCATACTGTACCAGAATGCCAAATGTGGTGCTTGAGAAAACACCACTATCAAATCATGGGTTTTCACTGTATTGCTTTTGTATGCTGCCCAATCTGTTGTGAAAATGAATGTATAAAATAATACAGTAACTGAAATTGTGTTTAGGCATATGGAACAACATAGTGATTTACACTAGAAAGAATTATTTGGAAGGAAAATAAAATAAGTTCTGCAGACATACTACTCTAGTGCATTTCTTAAAAAATCCAGTACAATATTGAAACAATTGACCTTTATTTCACACTCATTCAGCAGAATATTTAGACATAGTTTAGATGAAAACATACAAGTAAGCCTACCTGTAGTCAGCAGGGAACTTGCAATATCTGTAAGCACATACTTAGGTACTATTTGCACTACAGGATTCAAATACAATGGAGTGCTCTTCACTGCCACAAACCTCACAACTGACCATGAGAGCATGGTTAGATAATGCAAGAGCACAACTCACTGATCTAACATAGCTCACATTTACTTTTCAGAGCATGACATTTTCCCATTTACTCCATTTATAAATTTCCTGATCTCTTTTTCTTTTTTTTAAATGTTTGCTTGCAGAAATAATCAATAGATACTGTTCAAATAGATAACTTAAAGTTGGTGCCCCACCAGAATGTTACTTTACATTAAGTCATTTAAAGGAAAACGTGAACTACCAGGCATGAGTGTCTAAAAGGTTCAGGATTTTATTTTGCTTTCTTCTGTTTCATTAACCTTGCTAGGAACAAAACAATGTTCAAATAGTCACCTTTTAGTTACAAGTCTTCCTACCCAGCTTCCCATGCTTCTTTGAACCTAAAAACAAACAAACAAACAAAGAAACACATTTATATAATAGCTAAGAGTTTCTCATAGTTTTGAGGATAGAATCAGGCAGGTGACAGAATCGCTCACTCTCCATACCTCTGCACTCAGAGATAGAGCTGAAAACTCATAGGGATGAAGTTTCTTTATGAGATAATCTGGTATTTGCTAGAACAACAATAAAAAAATCTTTTTTCCCCACAATGTTTTTTACATTTTTAATGGCCAAACACAAATACTTTCCTGAAGTAATTCCCTGCAAAGCTTTGGAAACTCCAGATTCTGCAGCGTAGTTTTTACCATATAATAAATGAATATGCAATATGGATGTTGTAGCTTTTAAACTCCTTTTAAATGCATTTGAATTTTACTGTAAGCTCTTTTTCTGCTTGAGCTCTTTGCAGAATTCATAAATGGTCTTAATATGGTGTTAAATTTGTAGCTGATTCTGTCTAGCCCTTTACAGAACTGGATACTTTATTCTCTACATATTTTAAGTCATCCCCATAAATGTGTTTAAAATATTTAATATAATCAACTGAGCCCTTATGAGCCACTCAGCACTTCAGTTTTGGTGCAAAACTGAATTATTCTGTTTTAATCCCCATATTCTCCACAATTTTATTTTGCAATTTTACCTTATGATAAAGCATGATCTTAGACTGTTTAAGTTTTGCTTCTTGGTGGTTGTGATTTTGTTTATTTTCTTTTAATTTTTTTCTTTTTTCTAGGTTTTTTTTTCTTTTTTTTTTTTTTTTTTTAAATTTTTTTTTATTTTATCTTNNTTTTTTTTTGTTTTTTTTTTCTTTTTTTTTTTTTTTTGGTAACATTTTTATCAATCTACATCTCTAACACTGAGACAATCAATATATAAACAAATGCTGCTGGTCTCTAAAAGTGAAAACATAACTTGATTAGACAAAATTGTGAAATCTGAAATACATCATGGAAATAAAGCATGGAAATAAGCCAATATGGAAATTTTAAATTCAAACCAATGTGATGACATTTAAACTTTTTACATTTATGTTGGGAATATTTGGCTTTCCCTCATTCACTGCACCAGGCAAATTTCCATGAAGTGAATGCTATGAAGCCTCCAGGAAGTTTATGAAGTATCTGTATTCAGATTTATCATTTTGTTTTGAAGCTCAGCCCAGCTGTATTGAAAGCATCATCTAATACAGGAGCATTTCCAATTTGATCTCGATAACAGACTAAAAATATCGATGGACTAGAGTTTGGATTTCTGATTGGTTTTCCTAGAAATCAACATGACATTAAATCAGTTACCCAAACCAAAAGTATCTTCTTGGTTTTCTGCTCCTTGTAATATGATTTACACATGGACTGGAATATTTAGTGTTGAAAATACTTTCTACCACCTCTGTCTTTCATAGCTATAGACTGAATTTGGAAGCTCTATTAGTTTCACACAGTTTTCCTACTCATTTCTTTATATAATGTATATTTGCAGATGTACGACATTCAGTTATTTTACTGTATTTTCTTTTTGGTTTTGGTTTTTTTTCTTTCCCAGAATATCTATGCCAATGCCAATGCAAACTACCTGCATGAAAAAGTGCACACAGTGTGAGGCATGAGACTATGGAAATGGAATGCCCTTTGGTCTGAGGTGGCTGACACTGACCCAGGTACAGCTCACGATCACTTTCTATCTCACACAGCAATTTCTATTACAGCCATGTCAAGATCAACTTAGTCCAGCCCAGCCAAATGTACAGATTACATCTGGGTCCTTTGAGTCACGCTACAAAAAAAGGTGCAACAATAAACAAGTCCATGTGCATTCTCAGTCATAACTATGAGCAGAAGAACCCTTGAGATTCCTCACTTTGGCATTAAATAACAATTATAAAGGCTTTTAGAATTAAAGCAATACATGAGGGGACTTGAAATGTTAACAGTCCCAAGTAACTTGTCAATTGAAATAAGACTCATCCCTAGTCATAAATAAATAATCTCTTTCCTGGTCTCACTTCCATGCCAGGATCAATATCTCTTAACATCTTACTTATTTTATTACTGCTTTTGGTTTTCTGGGACTGATTGAAAGTTGCTCAGAGGAAATCTTTGGTTTTGCTTAAGTGTCCGTGACATTTAATCATGACTTTCCTTGCAGTTTAATTCCAACCAGTCAATCAGTTAATCCACTTCAATTGATTCTGTGCTCTCTGTTATTGGCTTGCACTCATTGGGCATCCTCTGGTGTCGACTCAGCTGGGTGGCTTGTGTGAAGCTCCTCTCACACCTCTCGCACCTGGTGAAGGCAAGAGAGAAAATTGAGACCAGGGAGCTGCCCGGGGGG
>VXBI01002278.1:17138-77847 GCA_013397375.1 Toxostoma redivivum | reverse complement strand
GGGGGGGGGTGATGGGCTTTGTCTCATCCTGCCTAATCAGAACAGACACTCAAAAGTGGCTTCAGATTTTACTGGCTCAAGAGGTTTAATTGGTGGCTACTTCCAAGGCCTTGAAGCCTATGATGGGACAAGGCCTGTCTGATTCAGAACAGAGGAATCTGTCAATAGACAGGGGGAAGGTGATTTCTCCAGAGAGGCCTGTCCTGCTGTAGCTCTGATCACTGTCAGTTCAAATAGATAAAGAACAAAAAGAGATTTTTAGGAGTGAGCCATCAAAGAGGCAGCTTGTCTGCAGTTTTCTGCTCTGCACCCCCTAAGAGAAATTGATGACAAATAGAATTTCATCTCTGCTTTTTTAAAATCCACAATTGCCTATTGGAGGATTAGAAATCACAAAGCAGTAATGGTTCAGTCCTAGAACAAGAGAAAACTTTGTTTATCTGATATGACCATGTAATGGGATTCATTTTAAAAAGGCACATAGAGATAGTGGTTGCATAATTATCTGTGAACATCCACACTATTTGAGAAATCTGTGGGTTGAGCAAGAACTCATAACAGCAATAAGTGTTGCTTCACTTTTATAATATCTTTTTTTCTACCCCATCCTCTCTTAGAGAGCCATAATCTGCAAGAAAAATACTGTGTGAATGTATGAACAAAGCCATTGAATTTTGCAGAGTATAGGGGCTGTTGTTGCCTTGGAATTAGTCCCTTAATCCTGCTCTTAAAGACCAACTACTGTATTTAATCTCCCAAATGCTGCCTTCTTGATTTGCATTCTGAACACTAGAGAGGGGTGTTTGATGAGTCACAAACACGGACGGAGCATCCTTCTTGTATGGTGCTTGCTCCATAAGCCATCTTTGGTTTAATGGTACCATGTCATTTTTTATCTCCAAGTAAGATTTTCATAAAAGTATCACTGCAATGAATCCTTCACCTTCAAAGAACAAGTGAGGAAAACAACAGACTCAGCTAATTCATTTCAATCTTTCTCTCTTCACTGATGTGAATGGCAGAAAGTGAACTGTCAGTGATCTGCTTATAAAAAAAATATGATTTTTACACATATTTATAATTGTGGGTATTCTTCACATTAATAATTTAGTGATAAAGTTCTTCTTTATCAGGATTATTTAGTACAGACATTACAGAGTCATTCATCCAGGTTACTGTACCAATCTAAAATGCCAACACTTTTAAGTTGTATTTTCTTGATTGTCTTTCACGGAATATTTTTAGCATCCTATGCCACTGTTAAAAACTGCACTGTGATCTTGACAAATGTAAAATGTCAGCTTTAATGTATCAGACCTATCAGCTCAATGAAAATAACTCAGAAGTATTGATTACTTAATGATTTTTGGGGTATTCATTAACGTCTATGTGCAGATCATCCACTCTCCAGAGCTCCTGAAGTGCTGATGACACATTAGTGCACTGCTGATTGTTTATTAGAAAACTGATTACTTACTAGATTAGTGTGTCAAAATATACTACCTTTCATTTCCTGACAAACTTGCAAATTATTGTATTATTTTTATATACATACATATATATCTATCACAGAGGCATCATAATCAATTTTAAGGCTGGGGGGTTAACTTAGTCTGTGTGAGATATTACTGTCTACTTGAACTTGATAGTTTTCTTATTTTGATGTCTACAAAGACAAGTACTTTGCTTCTTGAGTAATCGGAGTCTTGGATCCTTGCCTAAGCTGTAAGTGATACAAAATACCCTATGATTGCAAAATACCCTATAAAATCAGGTGTGGCAACCCTTGATTTTAAGAGCTTGGCCAAATAAACAAAACACAAGCTAACAGGATGCCAGGCACCCTAGTGACTTAGATAAAGGCTACAGACAGTAATACCCACTAAAATAATTTGCTGTGGCAGGCCTCCTTACCCCTTCTGGAGCTTGTCTGGGAGGCTAGAATTGGGCAGGCATTCACTCAGCACCTTGCACTGCTAGCGAAAGTGCAGAGTAAGGTTTACCATATTTCTTTAAAATACAACTTCCCATCCTTTATCCACAACATTCTTCTATTGTGGGAGTGCTCTACCTTCCCAGCCACAGGCTGATGCACTAACATAAGGGCACAGGAAAGAAGGATGCTAAAGACCAAACAGAAAAAGGATAAATCTCTTGATACAAGCATCTGCTCTTTATGAATAGGAAGGCTGTGGGTGCCAAGCATTGCTACTGACCAAATTGTGATGTCTGCACTTACACAGCCCTTGGGCAAAAGTCAGAAAGGCACTTAATTCCCCTGCCTTTCTCTGGTACTTGGATAACCTTCAGATAGTACCCAAGGTGCCTAGGATTTTCTAGGCACTTCCAAATGATGTGGGTGGTGCTTTCAGGACCATAGTTTTGGATATATAAGTACCTGGCTTATGGGCAGAGATCCTGAGTCCTCTTTTCAATGTGGTCCAGAGAGGTTGCTGGATACAAACTGATAGAAAAGGTGAAGATAATAGTGTCACAGCAGTCAGCATTACTGTCTCACAGTAGGTAAGAATGGGAGGAAGGGCAGGAATGTTTTTCTTCTGGATTGTGATGTACTCTATGCAGTCTCTCCCTCTAGGAACCATTCCTTCCCAGCCTATCATAGCAGAATAACCACTCCCATAAGCTCTGTCCATGAGATTGGTGAGCATGTGTGTGTTCTTGTGTGCTGTACCACATCCCATATATGTTTAATGTTGTATTGGAAAGTTGAACAGAAGTCAAAATCGTCAGAAAGGAAAGAGTCCATATCTTATGTGACCACACACCAAGTAACCATGGGGCTGAGCCCAAGCCTGAATGCTAGACATACCATATTTTGGCTAAGCCTGCACTGTAGATATGTGTATTGGCAATAATGACACTTATTAACTGATAAGCAATTTAATTTCCACTTAGGGCCACCTGATGGCATTTGAATGGAATTTAAACAGTCCCAGATGCATATAAGTCCAAAGCAATTCCAAAGTCCTCAAACAATTAGATACCATCAGTGAAAACTGGATCCATGTTACCTTCTTTTGCAATATATGTGTACCCTGTAATTGTAAGGAGCAATGTACTATAGCACCCAATCTTCTAAGCCTCAAGGCTTCACTCTGCCACAAGGTTTCCTGGTATGCTTTGCTTGGGTGGGGCTGGTAAACAGAATTGTTCTTAAGGTCACAAAGAGCCCAAATAGTTTTGGGATATTTCTACAGTACTGGGGTTTCTGATGTTGTTTAGATAGTCCTCATTGTTACTGGTCTGCTTGTTTGCTTCACAGTGCTTTCAAAACATTGACAGTGAAGATTAGAGAGAGGATTGGTTTAATTTGCACATTTATGTCAACCTCTGTGAAAGGCTTTGGATGGAGAAAATGCTGAGGATCTACTTTAGAGAAAAAGGCATTAATCTGATACTCTGAAAATAAACATTTTAAGATTTCATTCAACAAGTACATTTAAGACTACATTTTAAACTCCTTTGGAAGGGTATTAAAAATCCAAGAAAAACTATCAACCAAAGAGAATCCCGCTTGACAACACTATGTCACTGCAAGTACAACCTACATATTAAACCCAAAATGAATGCTACCCAGCTCTGCATGTCAGTAAGAAACAATGTTAAAAACGTGAGCTTTGCAGACTGAAAGAATCTTTCCTCTTAATTATTTTTGGTCAACTCCTAAATATTAGATCTTTGCATAACCCTGATTCTGCAGGCAAGTCCCCTCACTATTTTTTAATTTTACTGAAGTGGAAGCAGGGAGGGGGTGAGAAAAATTTTAGAGAACAGAGGTGACAAATAATTTTCCTTTTTTTCCTGCATTTTAATTTACTTAAGATCTTTGTTCCCAGACTAGCAGCCATAGTGGAGACTTCAGTAAGATAAGAATACACAAAAACTTTGCAGTGGTCAGGCTGGCTTGATAGCTTGTGATGACATGAAAAGTCAAATTCAGCTAAAGCTTTGACTACAGATAACCTCACTTAGCACTGTTATCTTAATGAAAAGCAAATAGAAAAGTCTTCCACCATACATCCAAATTTACCAAGGACGTACAAAGAAAATGCCCTCTCACAGTAAAAGCTTTTTAACCAATCCCAAACGTCCTCTTACAAAACAATTAATCTGAAATATTTTTTAAAATACTGTCACCATGTGCTCATCATTTTTAAAACCAGCTTCTGGAAATAATATGCATACAAACATACTTAGTGTTTAACATTGCTGACTTAATCCATACTCACTGTAATTTGTATACCACTTATGAAAATAGCTGCCTTACAGCATTAGAAGTCATGAGATTGCATTCACAGCAGAAGCCCATTTAAAACTGAACTTAGTGACACCTTCAAAATGATACCTGCTATTTTTAAAATAACTTAGCTAAAATTTAAATAATTTATCACTATCAATACATGGCAAGTCTTTCTAATCTTAAAAATATTAATTAAAATAAATGTGTACATCACCACAAATACAAACTTCTCTGAGGCACAGAATCACTATCTCATTGGGCTTTTTCGTCTTGTATTTTTTGTTTGTTTGTTTTAGTAAGTGTACAGTCAAAATTCCTCCATAAACAAACATTTTAGACCTAAATTACATGATCAAGAAAAAGAAATTGTGTTTGTTCTATTTATGTTGTATTTATGTTCTTGCTTAATAGAATTTGTTGAGAGTTTTTTCCTAAAGTTTCTTAATACCAGATCTTGTGCACCCCTTTTCCAAAGAAGGATCTAAACTGTTAAGAGACATCAAGGTGAGCTACAGCTCCTTCTTTTTCCTCCAACAGAGATAATAGATTGATTTCTGGATAAGTTTTCTGCCCCTTCTCTCTCAAATGCTAGCAGTCCTGCATGAGACAAATCTGCCCTTCTGAACGGCTTGAAGGAGGATCAAGGCTTGTGTGTCCTCTTATCTGACTAGCAGGGATGAGAAGATCTGCAGCTCCAGTTTTAGCTTTACAACAAGTTACAAATACTTCACAAGCCTTCCAGAGAGAAAATGGTACTACTGTTTCTTGTACTTAAGGGAGAAACTAAAGAAAGATCTTGCACAACTGAAATTATGCCATACATCATGAAGAACCAGTACAAAGCATACTTTTTGTTGTTGTTGTTGCTCTGTCCTGCAACTTAAGGAATAGTCAGATATATCCTGGCATACTTCCAGGAAATGCTTCCACGTGAGCAAGGCAAAACTGAAAAAAAAACCAAACCAAACCAAACAAACAAACAAATCCCAGACCTCTGGTTAGTTGTGCTATATACATTAAGCTCTTTCACAAATGAAATGGTGCTGTAATCAAGTCCATTTTGGAAAAGGATAAAAAAATTAGTAAACCGAAGGAGAAAAATAATGACTCTAAATGGGGCAAAACAGCAGATCTATTGGAAACATGACAAAAACAGGATGTTAAGGAAAAAAATTAAGTGGAGTCAACAAGGTTACACATAAGTAACACCTTAACATTAAATGAAATCTATTTTCCATTTTGACCTGGAAACCTCTTCCAGTAATTACTAAAATCTATTTACACAGCAACTAGATAAAATCAATCTGACTGCTCACACCATTTTTGGCTCACTTTCTGTGGGCTCTGACATTCAACAGACTGGCTCGAAAGAAGTCAATACTTAGATGTCCTGAGTTTCCATGTTTTGCCTCCTACAACACTATCCTAGCAGTGAAATCACTGCTATGCAAGTTTTTCTGTACTGGATCTGCAGCATTTTGTTCCTGGCCCTGTCCCCTTGCCCCCAGCAGACACGTATGGAGGCTATGCTTCCTCCCAGCCTTATATGGAGGCAAAGCATGCTCACCAGTATCTCTGCTGGGCTTGTTATGGGGGGCTCTGACAGGCCCAAGGCTGAGCTCTCTTACATTAACCAGATCAAAAGCAGTTTGGCAAAAGTAGGGGAAAAAAAAAAAAAAGACAAATGGAGAAAAGTAGAGAACAGACAGGACTCAGAGAACTGGGAGAGACAAAAACCTACTTCAGTATTTATTCCCCTTCCTCCTAGGAACATCCAGGAAGCTTCCAAAAGAAATTATATCAATACATTAGGTGGAACTGCTCCAGTGACCACATATATATACTCTGAGCCTGTCAGTTTCAGCCAAGACAAAGACACAAGTATGGGATAAATTTCTTCTGCTTTGGAGAACACTTCCCATCATGTAGGAAGAGTCTTGCACAACAGAAGGTAAATGGTACCTGGATCAGCTGCACTATGGCTGGAAATGAGCACTGCTGGAAGATATTTTGAGACAGGTATGTGCCTAGCTTTAATATCAGTAACTAAAAAACTTCAGAAATTAGCAAAGTCTGTTTAGTGTAAAATTATCTTTATTAGGTGACTTTTTTTTTCTTATATCTTGGACAGCTGAACACTGCCAATTTATTACTATGATCTATCAAAACTTATGCCATAAGTTAGAGCTAAATTTTCTATCCAGTGATTCTGAGACTAAAAGAAGATGCATATTTTTCCCCTATATATAACTAGAGCAAAATTAGCTTTTAAGTGAAGCTCCATCTACCTCAGCATATAAACATCAAAGAATCATATTAATGTTCTCATAACACGGCCTGTCTCAGTCTCAGTTATATTTTCAGCTGTGGTTGTCTGGCAGCTGCTTGCCACTTAATTACAACAATCAAGATATATCATTAGAGGACAGAAAATTGTGCAAGGCTTTCAAGAAATCCAAAATCAAATTTGTATAAATTCTGATTTTAACAGCACCACTAGCTGTTTTACCTCCTGGTCTGACCTTGGCTCCAAAGGAACCTCTGCCAAGTGCTGGTGGTGCTAGAGTGAGCAGCAGCAATGCCTTTCCCTCTCTAATCTCAGCTGGCAAGAGCTGCTGGCCTCAAGTACTTACTTGAAGGGCTTTTCCCCAGTGTGTGTCCGGATGTGGTTGTTGAGCGTCGTGGCCCCGGCAAAGGCGCGCCCGCAGTAGCCACACTTGAAGGGCCGGTCGCTGGAGTGTGTGACCACATGGTTCCTCAGCTCCGACGGCTGGGAGAAGGACTGGGAGCAGTGGCCACACTGGTAGGGCCTGCGGTGGGAGAGGGAGACAGCCTGCCATCAGTGCTTTCTGCTGGCATGAGCCCGAAACCACGCAGGACGGAGCTCCTGGTCTTCCCAGGGATTTCCAAAGAGAACCGTGGGTGTACCTCTTGGGGTCTTTCTTGGGAAACACCAGATACCCAAAACTTCACAACCTCTCTAATGCCAAATTCTTGGGCAGGAATTAGCTGAGAGTCTATGGGGCCCACAAACCATAATTCAGCAAACTGCGCTGCACACTAAATGTCTGCCTTAATTCTCTCAAACTCAGCACGGTACTCCTTAGTAAAAAAAAAAGATCCACACACATTGGAGCTGAGGGACTCATGAAATCCTCTGTCTGTTGATGCCAGCTGCAGTCTTACAAATGCATGTCTGATGATTATGTGTATATCCTAGCTGTACTCTGTAGCTATTCACAACTAAACTCCTCATATTGCTTTGGAGGTTTTTAGAGATCACCTATTTCAGTAAGAGACTTGGAGAAAAATGACCACTGTATTACAATTATCTTTCTGTTTTCTTATTTCAGTTGAAAATCTTTACATTTTATTAATGTTTTTCTCCCACCCAGATTGACAATGCCTTCTTTGGGGATTTTGAAAGGAAACCCAGAACTCAGGTTTTCAACAACTCATCTTGCTAAAAATAAACATAACAAACAAGCACACAAAACTGAGTGATATGTTCCAAATTCAGAATCATAACAAGCAGACTGAAAACACAGAAAAGGAGGCAAGACAGCAATGTGACACTGGCCTGCTGAAATGCTAATTAAAATAAAATGCCAAGAAACCATGTCTATATTTTTCTCTTTGGTAAAAGGGGTTTAATATCAACAAGGCTTAATATCCTACAAGGGTTTTTTTCCATTTCACATTTGTTTTAAGTTAGTAGCAGAGTCCTAAATGCTTATCAGAATTTTTGCAAAGAAAATTAAGATTTTTTTCTGGAGGGATAATAATGATTTTTACCCTACACAACATTTTAACTCTTGGTGTCTGCGTTTCCAGAGCCAATGGCCAACACAGCTTAATTGCTCTCTCTGTAATAAATGTATATGTTTAAATGGCTAGAAACCAAAGTTAAAGGGAAAGAGACAATGGTGACCAGGCAGGTACAATTCAATTAAGTGCAAAATAAAGTGAACTATCTCATTTGTCAAGTGAACTGCTTAATTGTGGCTACTTGCATCACTGAACACAAATACTATTATTTTACAGTGCTTCAGAGCACTGAACCCTGATTGTAGAATTTTTTAGCTTGATTAATAGCTCAGTATTCATCAATAACTCAATAGCCTACAATTTTAATTACTTGCATTTGAAAATCTAACTACTCTCCAACAAGTTTGAAAGTAATATATAAAAAGCTGTGGAAAGGTAATTTAGATGATGTGGCCCTTAAAGATACACAGATATATGTAAAATAATATTTTTTTAAAAAATCTAACTAGAAAGTGTTTGTCTGTTTCTCTTACTGGAAGACAAGTAGTAACATCCATTTTTCACCTTTCTTGGAGTCCAAAGTTAATTTGCATGGAAAATATTTATCAAATTTGGTATGAAATTTCAAGAGTTGGTAAAACAGAGATAATTGGTAAATGCAGTAATCAAACATGTTCAAGCAAAACAATGAAATAATATATTCCACATCAAAGAAACATTGATTTTTTTAATAGTGAAGGAGACCATAAACATCTATTAGCCTCTGGTTATCTATTTTTAACTGCAACCACAAAAAATGATACAATGCTACATAAAACCAATTATCTTTTTTTTAAGTGATAAATAAATCAATGTGATTAATCTAATGGAGTGAAAATTCACGATGTAACTTGTTTGTAAAAAATCAAAACTTCAAATCAGATATAAGTGAAAGTTGTGATGCCAAACAATATGTGTTCATTAGCTCAAAAATAAATGTCTGCTTTACAAAAAATAGCCAGAATAGTCCAGTCATTTTACTGGCTTACACTTAAGAAAATAAGCCCTGTAAAAGATCATCTATTGTTAGATCACTTCAACTGCACTTTTCTGATTCATCCACTTCTTGGGAGAAAAACTATTAAAGAAGTTACCCTTCTCTTTGCAGAGGGTGCATTTATCCAGTTTATATGCAAGTAATTCTAATTAATGCTAAAATGTGTAAATTTTAAAGCTTAGATAAATGACACATATTAGGCAAAATTAATTTTAAAAGGAGAGCCTAAAAATGCATTCAAATATTGTAACATCTTAAAAATGCTCTAATTTGCACAATTGCAGTTTTAGATATGCCAACTTCTGACAACTTTTGGATACTACTATTTTTCAAAGAGCAAAAAAAATAAAATTACTTTCAATAAGTACAAAAGTTATCATTCTATTCTCTGGTAACTATTTTACTGTGCTCAGATTTTTTTTTTCTTGGAAGAAAATAAAATCAATATGTTATTTTTCAAAAAAAATGAAAGTGGTGCTGAAGGACTGAGCGCAAGCTGTGCTTGGTTCAGTGAGTACATTGACGTGGGCAGAGCACGCCTGCCTTTGATGTAGCAGTTATGTCTTCTGCCATCACTTTTGTCTGCACTGGGACAATGAATCAAGATGGTAACCTCGCTATAACAGAGTTTTGCAGACAAGAAGGAACAGCGGCAAAGTGACAGAAGTGTTGGTCTTCATAGGCTGTACTTCCAAAAATCCATTGCTGGACTGAATGCACTCCCAGCTCAGAAAAACTAATTTCCTTGGAATAACCAGTACTTGTATTGTACTCTCTTGAGCTTCACAGTATCCATGTGAATCAAAATCTTATCAGATAGTAATTATAAGTTACAGTTAAGAACAGCTAAACTGGTTACAGCAGTATGCAGATAAGAATGATGTTCTGACAGCCATCAAAAGCAGATCTAATGTTTTTTATTAAACACCTAGTTACATGGGAGCTTTTAGCTCCACAACTTTTTTTTGAGCTTAAAGAAAGAAAATCTACTTACCCAGAAGAAAATGTTCTTGTTGGGAAAGTTACACTGTTGTTATTAATCCCATGCATCATAGATAAGCTATCTAGGTTTACTGACATTTAGAATCCATCAGCTTTTTCTACAGTCTCTGGCTATATGATGGCCCATATAAGAACACAGGCCATCTAAAGTGAAATTCTGAGAGCAATTCTAATGTAATAGTTTTCAGGTTTTGTGGTAATTTATACTTTGAGCTTTTCCAAATTGTGAAAGACACGTTCTTCAAAATGAAAACACTAAGGAATAAATTTTGCTCTCTAAGCTAGACAATGTCTTGAATTATTTTGATCTTTAGTAATATCTTTTCCTGTCTTAAAATTTTCTTACTTTTGCAGCTGATGTTTTTCTGGGTGAAGCTACATCATGTGTGGGACTAGTACAAAACTCATGCTTCTCAATAAGGCTTACTGAACCCCGCCAAAGCTCATGCTTTGGGCAGGGAATGTAGAACCCCTAACATTTACAAAGCATGTTAAGAGAATAGAAAAATCCATATGCTTTCATCTGAAATAGTTACTGTGAGACAGCTATACATTTAGATTAATTCTTTCTAAATTTCCATTTAGTAAAACTGACATAGTTTTATTTATCTTTTACTATACCTCTGCCAAAAGAATATATTTTCCAAATTCTGACACCTAGGTATATCTAAGTGTCATAAATTTATTTTCTACATCATAAATTATTAACTCTGAATTTTTAGAACTTGAAAAACCCAATCATTATTTTCCACTGGATTTTCAAATTATTCCTTTATGATGAATAGGTTTTTAGTGTGACCTCTTCAGAAGTGAATTCGCTCTTTTCAAGGGGCATATGGAATTCCAGTGCAATACTTAGAAGAGAAATTGCTTGTAAGAGTGAATTCCTGAATACTTGTAACTTTGTTATTGAGACTTCTCAGCCCAGTGACAAAATTAGCACAGCACTGCAATTATTTGCCCTCAGAAAGAGCTTGGAAACACCAGTAGAAAGGAGTTTCATGGGACTGAAAGTGCTTTTCTCCCTTGCTGATGACTAAGAAGTAAAAAAACAAAAAACAACATGATCATAGAGTTATAAAATGGTCTGTGTTGAAAGGGGTCTTAATGACCATCTTGTTTCCAACCCCTTGCTATGGGCAGGGACACCTTCCACTTAAGACCCCATTCTATTTGGCCTTGATAATTCCCAGGATGGGCCATCAACAGCTTTTCTGGGAAAATTTCAAGTCTGTCTCATTACCCTCACATTAAAGAACTTCTTTCTTACATCCAATCTAAATTTACTTACCCTCTTTCAGTTTAAAGCCATTATCCCTTTTTCTATCACTAAATGTCCTCACAAAAACTCTCTCTCCAGCTTTCTTGCAGGCCTCCGTGCGTACTGAAAAGCTCATATAAGGTGTCCCTGAGCCCTTCTTTTCTTTACACTGAACAGCTCAAACTGTCTCAACCTGTCTTCATCCTTCTAATCATCTTTGGGAGAGTCCCTCTGGACTCTCTCTAGCAGATACACATTCTTATGTTGGAATCCCCAGAGCTGGGTGCAGTGCTCCAGGTGGGGTTTCACAAGAGCTGAATAGAGGGGGAGAATCACCTCCTGCCCATGCTGCTTTTGACACAGCCCAGGACATGTTTGGCTTCCTGGATTGTGAGTGCACATCTGGCTCATGTCCAGCTTCTCATCCACTGCCATCTCCAAGTCCTTCTCCTCAGGGATGTTCTCAGCCATTCTCCATCCAGCCTGTATTTGCGCTTGAGATTGCCCTGGCCCACATTTAAGACCTTTCACTTGCTCTTGTTGGACTTGATGATGTTCCCACAGTCCCACCTCTCCAACCTGCCAAGTTCACTCTGGATGGTATCTCTTCCTTCCAGCATGTCCCTGCCCCACACAACCCAGTGTCATCAGGGAACTTACTGAAGGTGCACTTCATCCCACTGCCCCTGTCACCAGCAAACACTGCTGTGCTAAATTGCATCAGAACAAATAGGAGTCCCCGAGGAACGTCCCTGGTCTCCACTTGGAGACTGAGCCATTGACCACAGCTCTTTTGAGTGCAACTTTCCAGCCAATTCCTAATTCATTGAGAGATCTGACCATCAAATGAATCCATGTCTCTTCACTTCAGAGACAAAGCTGCTGTGTGCAAACATTTTGCACAGGTCCAGGCAGATGACTTCCATCACTATTCCTTATTCAACAACTCTGTAAACATTGTTGTAGAAGGCTAGAAAATTTGTCAGGCATGATTTGCCCTTAGTGAAATCACGCTGGCTGTCATCAGTCACCATGTTATTTTCCATGTACCTTAACCAAGCTGCCAGGGGGATCTGCTCCGTGCTCTTGCCAAGCACCAAGGTGAGACTGACTGCTCTGTAGTTCTCCAGGTCTTTCTTTTTAAGAGCGGAGGTTTTGTTACCCCTTTTCGAATCAGCAGGAACTTCACCAGACTGCCATGACCTCTCAAACATGACAGACAGTAGCTCAGCCACTTTGTTCACCATTTCTCTTAGGACATGCACATACTTCTCATCAGTCCCAATGGGCGTGCATATCTTCAAGTTCTTCAGATGATCTTCAGTCTAATTTTCTACAGACGGCAGTTCTTCATTCTCCCAGTCCGTGCCTTTGCCTTCTGTGACATGGGTGGTGTGACTGCAACATCTGCCAGTGAAGTTATTTTCCATGTCCCAGGTCAGCAGGCCTCCTGCTTCCTATTAGAGTGGGCCCACAATTTCCCTGGTCTTCCTTTTACCACCAATCTAAAAACAGAAGTTTTGTTGTCCTAGATGTCCCTGCCCACATTTAATCCCACCAGGGCTTTGGCTTTCCCAAGGGGATTCCTGACTGCTTAGACAATCTGTCTGTATACCTCCCAGGCTACCTGTCTGTGCCTACATCCTCTGGAGGCTTCCTTTTTGGCTTTGAATTCTTCCAGGAGTTCCCCCTTCATCCGCTCATCCCCACCATCCTAGTGGTTTTGCCTGACTTCCTCTTTGCTCCTGGGCTTGGAAGAGGTGATTGGTCTCATAGACTCAAAGAGTGAAACACAAGGCTCCCTTGAACCCAGGACTGCATTTCTCATTGTTATAGGGCAGAGGCTGCCACACCACAGCCTCTGCAAGAAGCCCCAAAAGCAGGGCAGGTGAAATGGGGCCAACATCAGCTTTCAGGACCAGGCCTTCATACAATGCACAGCTTTAAGAGCACAGCTGCAGTCAGGAGCCAGATCACAGTTGTTCCAATAGGAAAGTATTTTTGAGGAATACCTTCTTCTAGCAAGTTGAATTAAGGCTGGAGAACAAAGTGACACCTCAGGATATGCTAACTTGCACACAGAAACACCCCTAGCCTCAGCAGAGCCATGGGCTCACTGGCTCTGGACTCCACATGCCCTGCTGCCTTGGTGTTCCCCTTTGGCAGCACAGCTGCTGTCCCGAGCACCTCAGGCACCATGTAGCAGTACGGGTGGCAGAGCTGAACCTGCTGGGAGTTCTGCAATCTCTGTTACAAATGTTTGTGAAGAAACTAGCAAAGGCAGAAAGCCAGCATGCTCAGAGCATCTGCAAGCTTCTGAAGCTGTCAGGGAGAGTTGCTGCTCTGTGCACCTGTTGTTGTTACTAGCTCAGAGTACTGGGCACTTGCAAACCATTATGAAAAGATTATGCAAGAACCAGCATTAAATTCAGCATGAAGTTTACTTTAATTAGCAATACTCAATAAACAGAAATAGACAAATCTTGCTCAAAACACTTTTTTTTCCCTAAGTCTGTTTTGGAGACTTAGTTCAAATCAATTAGTGGACTTAGGGAGAACATCAAGGTCAAAGACACAGAACCTATAAAGAAAATATAAACACAAAATGGTCTAAGCCATGATCTTAGAGAAAAACATCTATTAAATTGGCACCTTCCACTTCCTGTTAAAAAAGACAAAACAAAACAAGCTTGCTATTTAATATAGAGGTGATATTGCAAAACATGAGTATAATAATATCTTCTGAGTAAAGAATTGTGTGTGCCAGATCACACCCATAATCTATCATCCATGAACACATTTATGGAGTGTACTTTCCCTCAGATTCTCAGCTTGAATACCTGGCAATCAATGAGAATATATATCACACAGATGTACAGGTTGTACATGAAAATGTGCCACGCAGAACTCTTGAGAACTGAAGACTTCTGCCTTCCCTCAAGACAAGTCTATCCTGAATCTGGTGATCATAGTGATATTAAAGAGTGATGTCATTAAAAAAAAGACGGTCATTATCAAAAANAAGATTTTACAGATTTGAATTTCCACCTCCCACACCCACTTTAACCCCAATTACTATTAATTTCAAAGAGAAGCCCTACAAAATGCAACAAGGTAAAAAAAATGTGGTGGAAAGGGAGAAGTATATAAGTAAACTAGCAAATAATTAAAAGTTATTTTAAATTAAAATCTTAATCTTGAAAAAAAAAGCACAGCAGATTATTTTAATAATTTCTCCTATTTGGGATTCATAATATTTTAAAATTATTTTTATTTATTAAGTGATCTGCCTGTTAAATNTAAACACAAAATGGTCTAAGCCATGATCTTAGAGAAAAACATCTATTAAATTGGCACCTTCCACTTCCTGTTAAAAAAGACAAAACAAAACAAGCTTGCTATTTAATATAGAGGTGATATTGCAAAACATGAGTATAATAATATCTTCTGAGTAAAGAATTGTGTGTGCCAGATCACACCCATAATCTATCATCCATGAACACATTTATGGAGTGTACTTTCCCTCAGATTCTCAGCTTGAATACCTGGCAATCAATGAGAATATATATCACACAGATGTACAGGTTGTACATGAAAATGTGCCACGCAGAACTCTTGAGAACTGAAGACTTCTGCCTTCCCTCAAGACAAGTCTATCCTGAATCTGGTGATCATAGTGATATTAAAGAGTGATGTCATTAAAAAAAAGACGGTCATTATCAAAAAGTGGGTACTGTTAAAAAAAACCAAGAACAACTTCTGTAAAAATTGTTCATTGTAATAAAGAGTTTGGTTACCCCCTTTTTGAATCTTCCAAACAGGATTGTTGGGAATTTCTGCAGCAGAAGGAAAGGAATAATATTTTTTTTAAAATAAATAAANCTTGAAAAAAAAAGCACAGCAGATTATTTTAATAATTTCTCCTATTTGGGATTCATAATATTTTAAAATTATTTTTATTTATTAAGTGATCTGCCTGTTAAATAGAATCATTTATTTCTTACTGTTTCATGAAATTATGTGTATTGTGGCCTGTTTTATGTCTGCTCTCATTTAGACGTTTTCTTAATTTCAGTTGTTGTATTATTTTTGTTTGGTTTTCTCAAGCATCAAGTAGTGTGTTTTTCTCGAATTTCAGACCATTAACTGGACTCCTGCATAGATTCAAAGGTGTTTTCCCTGCACAGCATTGCTGCAATACAAGTACCACGCCAGAGCAGATAGATTATTTCCTCGAGACAACAGGAACAGCCCTGCTGCTTCAGGCACATCAAAGGTGCAGTGACTGGTGTGCTCACAAATTGCTGACAATAAATGCAGAGTTGTTTATCAGCTGGAGCAGTGCAGCAGATGTCATTCAGAAAATAAAAACCAGGGAGTTTCATCCAGTACTTTGGGCTGGCAAGCAGGTATTCTTTCACAAATCATGCCTTACTTTCATGTCCCCTGAAAATTTTGTACAACACTGTAAAATTTTTTCATCTAGAAAAATGCAGTATGTTTAAGAAACCAAAGGCCACTTTTTCTAAACACTGTATCACTAAATAACTGGAACCTGCTAAAAGACAAAAAGGTTCCTGTGATGTAAGCTCAAACTGTAATGGTTTCTAAGCAGGGATATGAGAACCCAGATTCTAGGGCAGTACCTGTTATTTACGGTAATTTCAAATATGGCATTAATTGCAATGACCTTAATCATAGCAAAATTATTTCCTACTATGCCCTGGGGTATTCTGAGCTGACAATGCTCCAGACTTTCCTGAAGGAAGCTGCTGGGTAGGCACAGGAGGGACTGAGAGGTAAGACACCACAAATCTGCACCCTAGTAATGAGAATGTTCACTTTTAAGAGTGAAGACCAGAAATCTAGTCTGTGTTTCAGGCAATATTCGGCACAAGCTGCTTGGGAGGAACTAAATAAAAATAAATAATTTTTATTTTAAAAAATTAATCTCTCACCTCCAAGATGAAAGATACAATGGTAAGACAGAGTTATCCTCATTTTCTTTCTATGACAAAATGAATATTTAGCTGTCACTTAGAGCAAAGAATAGTGCCATAAGAGAGACTCTTATTGCATTAACTATTATCTGCACCTTGGTTCTTCATAAAGGAAGACACAGGTTCAAATAAAGGATGAAATTTAGGTGTCACACCTGATTGGATGAATCACTGAAAAAGTATGTGGAGGGCCTCACAACATGCCTTTTCCAGTCTCTAGATTCCTCCAGATGGATGCACCGTTTTATGGATTACAGTAAGCTTAGGATGCTTTAATACTGGAAGCACAAAAGTCTGTGTATGTAGGAGAGGGGACCTTCCAGGAATAATATTCTATGAAATTACCAGTTTCATCCTACAGCTTTCTTGGCAAGGCATTTGCTTCTGCTGAGGCAAACATAAAATCCAGAGAAGTGTTGAAAGGGCTTGTCTGCATTCACAATATTATCAATTCTGTAATTTTTATGAATTTTAGCTTGGAATCTAATTAGCCCCTTACATGTTTGACATTTCTTTTGGAAAAATGGACTTACTCTCTCCATACCCACAGAATCACCCAAGCATATGTGTACATGTAGATAGTACCCAAAGTACAAAAGGAGACATAGACATGCACACAAACACATGCACAGACTCACTCTTTGCTATTTTTTGGTAGTGTTTTGTTAACTGTAATTCACAATTAAATGCTGCTTTTAGAACAACTTCCAGGGATTCAGCTGTTCTGCTCAAATCTTCACAGCTGAAGAAGAGACAAAACACGGGCAGCCTTTTTTATTGAATTAATTTGATTTTTGTCTTTTGTCCTGCCAGCTATCAAAATTGTCAAATAAACCAGCTTTGATTCATAAATAATGGTTCCATTATATTTACTGTGCCACCGGTCAGAGTACCTGAAATTTTAATTCACTTGTTCAGCTAAATTTCATCCTCAGTTCACAGCCATAAAATTCTGTATTGACAAACTTTCAAACCAACTTTGACTCTGAGGTATCTAGTCAACATTTTTCTTCTGTGTGGATATTAGTTTATTGAATAAGTGGCATCTGTTTTCCTCCACATCACTGGTGGAGTAGGTATTTCCTTTTGACAGCTTTGTACGATTTATGGGTTTGCATGCTATGAAGAAAAATAGTACTAAGCAAAAAATTCCAATTCATTACCTCTTAGTACTTAATTAAGTTCATACGCATTGCACACTATAGGTGAACCCTGAAATGACTGTGACAGCCACTGAGCAGCAAGTTAGATTATCTTTGGAAGACAGAGAGATTTTTAATTATCTTGACCTCATTTTTTCTATCTATTATATTAATAAATTTTCATTCTATTTTGTTGCCTCCATCAGATATACCAAACCATTCTAAAAATAAGATTATATCCTTAGCTATTTCCTTTTATCTGCACATTTAGGCACTGAATGTTTTTACAAATAGTGAAGGCAAGCAATAGTTTTTATCAGCTTACTTCACACAGCTGCAGATGAATTATGTCATTCAGGCTCCTCATAATAATGGTTTGGTTTTGAAAATTATAACAGCTTGATAAAAGAAGAAAGCAGTGGATCTGGCTATCGGTAGATACAGAAAAAAAGAGAGCCTGGGCTTTACCTGTCGGGGTTCTGCGTACACACATGCATCTGTAAGAGGATCCGCTGGGTGAAAGTCTTAAAGCATTGCCCACATTTCCAAAGATGCCAGTCACTGAACTCAGAATTTAGTTGGCTTGTTGAAGTTGGGCTTGCAAGAACTCGTTGGTTTTTGACACTGATCTGGTTAAATCCTGACTCGATGGACCCAGATTTATCCAGGAGAGAAAAATTTCTGCTACACGGAGTCTGTGGAAATACTACGGATCGCTGTGGAGTGGCAGGGGATAGTTTGCTACTTTTATTAAATGGCTGTAGGGTGTCTTGTCTGGACATGGCCTCCATTACAGTCGAAGGGACATTCACTGGGAGAAAACAAGAAAAGTAAATAAGATCCTTTATATGCCTTTTTAAAACTAATACAAATTTGGGAGACACCAAGAAAAAAAATCAACATCCATTTTCTTGACACTACAATGAAACAACTTTATTTTAACAATGTACAAAAAAAAAAAAAGGAAAAAAGAAAAGAGGAGCTTGAATGAGATAGTGATCTGAATGGATGGTGCTGATTCTGTGACACTGAAATGAAAATTTGTGCAAGAGTGTGTCTGAGACTGAAAGGACCCAAAAAAGCCTGACTGTGATATATATTTATTACACTATGGGATTGTCATCTGAAAGAAAAAGCTGCACCACTTGTGATATCCTGACTCTGCATGTTGCAGTCAGCATGTCTGACTGCTATATCACAGACAAGCATGGATTTTGAGAGCATGGAGAAAAAAAACTCTGCTGGGACACTCCTTGAGGTACTGCAGCAATAGATCCCTTATCCTATGAAAGGGTAGAGACTAAGGATATTTTACTTTTACATCTCACAAATAATCACACTGCCAGTGACTTGATCATGTATCTTATGCCTGAGGTTAATAGCAGGTAGGTCACCATGAAACACTGCAAAGTACAGGCAGAGAGATCTTTGTGCATCAATTTCCCACCTACAAAACAGGCAAATAATGTTTTAAAGTCCCATGAAAATTGTTTCTAGCCATATGATCATTAATTAACTATGACTTATCAGGCACTCAGATATTCCAGCAACAAATACAATATGCTTTTCACAAAGAGGTGATTTAGTGCTGAATTTGAATGTTTTGTGATAAGAAAGGCAGGAGGTCAAGCAAGTAGAAGAAATTGAACAGCTGCCTCACACCTTGAGAACCACATAGATCATAGAGTGAATGAGGCAAGGGTCCTGTGGAAAAATAGAGTCTCCTGACAAAAGCTTGCACCACAATGCAAAACTAAACATAATTTAGGCCACCTGGACCAAGTAACTTCTAATGCTTTCTAATTTTGGCACACTTAGGCTCATGAGCTAATATTTTAATGGAATTTTTAAATTATATGTTATATACATATAAATCTATGTACACAAATTTAGTTACTGTCACAAACTGTTTATATTTACAAATAGGTACATAGCATATATTTGGTTACTAGAAACTACAAGTCATGATGATAGATTTCTAAGAGCAAACATGAGAATTAAATTTCAGTTGTAAACTGGAATCAGCCAACATTATTTAATATACAAAAAAACCCAAAAAAACTCAACCACAAATTAATATTTGATAATATTTTTAATCCTACCAATTGCTATAGAGTTATGTTCTAATATCTGTGATCAATCATAACAACTCCAATATTATATTATAACAAGATATTTAATTTATGCCAGTTGAGGTCCTTCCTAATCTATTCTTTCTTGTAGTATCTGAGAACCTAATTTCTAAATAGAGTTACATCCATGGAGCTGTCTATCACAAGTTGCCAGACAGAATACATCTTCTATGTCTCTTCAGTACCAGGGGCATTTTGTATACTATAATTTTGCTTCAATGTAGTCAGAAGAAGGAGATCACTTTTTCTTTTCTTTTCTTTTCATTCAATTGTACTCATAAAAGTCTACAGAAGCAATAAGATCAGGCTACTGAAGACCTAAGGAATATAGGCAGAACTTGTGCTGCTGACAATACCCCTGCACAGAAGATAAGCAGAAGGTACATTCTGGGAGTTTAAGTGCGACTTAAGTCCTATGTCAGTCAGCAGCTGGCTCCATGGCCAGAGATTAATTTCAACTACTCATGTCAGTGTCTCTGTGGATGAAACTCTGGTTTGTCTCACTGAAAAATAGCAATACACAATATTTACAGATTTTAGCCATAATGCTTTTCTTTTCAAATAAAAATTTTGTAGTCTTCAGTTCCTGAAAGAAAAAAAATATTTCTATATTGTACTCTGTGGAGCATGACTTTCATCAGCAAATATTTCTGCCAATAACTAAATTTCTTTTAAAATTTTCTCAAGTCCAACAGACTTGAAAACTCAAGATGGGAAAGGACATTTATTTTCAACAGTTTAATCCCTGCTATCTTGCTGTTTAACTGCTGAATGATTCAGTATTGAAGTTCCTACAAGACACTAGTCCCTCCTAGCAGTTCATCCTGTTTAAGTATCCAAGCATAGGACCAAAAACATAAGTCTTTTACAATATTCATTAAGTGTGGGCAGTCACAGGGTTACTTTAGACCAAAGCCAACCAGTCCATTATTGTTTTCTTTCACTGCATAGATACACATAATTGCCAAAATGGATACAAGCACTAAACAAGTCTCACACACAAGCAGTAAAATTGAATGATATGCCTGGATCACCCATTTCTATAGCAGACAAAGGTATCCAGCACTAGATTTGCCTGTATTATGAGTAACTATGTATGCTTAGTTTTGTGGGGATCCCTAGCAAACTAGAAATAAAATGTTGAGAACTGGTAGAAGAATGGATGAAAATGGGGATGGTCAGGATGGAATAGAGGTTTATTGTCATTTTGGGGTACATACACTTGGTATTTTTTAAAGTAGGTTTTTATGTTTAACCACAAGGACCTAACCTCTTGATTCAGCCAGTCAAAGCTTTTCTCATCATGCTTAGAGGTAACAGAAGAAGGAATCACCAACAGAGACCCTGTGGGCTTGCAATGCATTAATGTTTTGGCAAGGCAGTGTTTTGTGATAGGTCTGGTAACAATGGAGAGAACCAAACAAACTTGTTTACAATGGATTAATGAATCACTTATGGTTTTAGTTGGAAGGGACCTTAAAGTTCTAGTTCCAACTCCCCTGCCATGGGCAGAGACACCACCAGCACAGGTTGCTCAGAGCTCCATCCAGACTGCTGTTGAAGTTCCAGGGACAGAGCCCCCCCTAAAACACTCTATGATATATCTGATTAGGCATGAAAGAGGAATTATGGCTTACACAGGTAGAAATGCAAGGAAGAACTTACAATTTTCATCTTGTGCAATGCACTGGAGAGGGATTCCAAAGAAAGATGTGTAGCTGTCATTGTACCACACTAACAGCTCAGTGCCTCTGGGGATATCTATACAAGCCCGGTAGAATATATTTGACCTAATCAAGAAAAAAGAAAACATTGCATGATTTAGGAATAGAGCATTCTCATCTTGTAGTACATGGTATTACAGTAGAAATTAATTGTTTTGGAAGCATTTCTCCAGATAACTAAATGAATAACTTACTGATTGTTTTAAAACCAAATCTTTTGAGAAGGACTTTATTCCTGTAGCACAGGCTAACAACATTACAACAAGTTGTATCTAGCATATATTAAAAGCTAAGGTTTTAGAAGGACCAAGATACTATAAAAATACAGATATTTTCTTGCAATGTCTGTTTTGGGGGATTTTAGAATAGCACATTTTGCTTACACAGTATAACCATCTGAGAGGTGTACACAGACCAGCAAGTACAGCCATTTAAACAGCTTTGTATTTGTCATCTGAGGTAAAGTTAACATATTTTATGGTAAATAGACAACTTAGCTCTTTTATGTAAGTTAATTTAGCAAGACCTTTGAAATAGTGTGAAGTGACCGTTCATGGCACTAATATACCACCAAAAGAGAGATCTTGGGTTGTTGAGAAAAACAGACTTTGACTTAGGGGAAATAAAAAAATTGGGGTTAATTGGACCATGCAGCACTAAAATATTCCCCTCTACATGAGGCCAGTGCTAATGATTTTGTATGCATGAATCAGTGTTACCATAAGTGTGATATCTCATTGTTCCTGTGAGAGAAGACTAGACCACTGAAGTAGGAATTGAGGATGGGGAAAGGGAAAAATCCTAATGTCTTTGGCATAAAAACAAGACCCTTATCTTGATCTTGCACTGATGTAAATAGCTTCAGAGTGATACATCTGTAGTTAAGAACATTTGCGTGGCAGCAAAAACTGTGTAAGATTAGAATCAGGCACAAGATAAAAGACAAATGTTATCAGTTTGCAGTGGCTTCTCTCTTATGCTTCACATGGAACAGTAAAACACACTCCTGTGAGATGGATAGAAATTCAATATATACAAGAAGAACAGTCCACTCTTGCTGAAGGATTACATACCAAAGTGATACAGTCAAACTACCAAGAAATGACCATTTTTTATAACAGCTTATGTAAGGCAGAAAAACATTCATAGACAAAAAAATAAAAAAAAAAAAGAAGAAAAAAAAGAAAGAAAGAGAGAGAGAAGTTAGGCCTCAACCAGTTTTCTGAGTGAAGAATTGCTACAAACCTTATTCTGAAGTTCAAGATAAAAGTGTTTGGGGTTGGTAGGCCTTAAATTTAGACTTTCTATAAAGAATTGGCTGTAGCAATGCAATTTGTTCCTTGTATAACACTGCAGACATAAGGAGAATCTTCTACCACATTTTTCATGGCAGTGAGATATGCACTTGTCAACATATTTTGTCACCGCAAAGTGGCTCTTGGCAACAGGATCATAAAGATCAATAAAAAAGTGCAGATTCTCAATATTTTACTAGCAGCTGCAAAAATTTCATTTATCTTGTTATTTTCCTCGCTTACTGCCACCCTGTCTCAGGAGGGCACTGCTAGCTAAGCAGAATGGTTTTCTTAGCCTTCTATGAATATCTGACAAAAACTCTCCTCTTTGTGTCTCCCCTTCATCTTCCCTCCTCCTCCTTCTCCTCCTCTTCTTCTCTGTCTCTTTCTTCCCAGAGCTTTGCATTTAGTTAATTCTTTCCACTGTTACATAAAAATGAAAATTGGAGCCACGCTATAAATTACCGGCATCTCTTAACTTGAGAAAAATTGAGTCTACTTTGTACTTCACCCTTGTAACATTTCATCTCTCAGTTTGGCTTCCCTTAACATAAACACAGCAGCCTGGCAAATGAATGTGCTAAAACCAAATGACACACTTTGCCGCTGAAAGAGCAGAACTGTTTTTAAGCAATGGGTGGTCTGTGGGGCTTGGAGTAGGCAGGGAAAAAAATGTGTAAGTGTACACCGTCCCTTACAAGTGTGCAGAGCTTCCAAAACTCGCAGAAATCTCTGCATGCTGAAGTACATCAAAGGGATTTTTCCCTTTTCGGATAATATTTCCTTTGCTGACATGTATTTAGTATTGTGGTTGGATGACTCATAAAGATAGCTTCATGGCGTCCCAACGCAGTTGAAGCAGAACACATGCCAACAAACATTATTGTCAGCCTCAAAATAAAAACAAAACGTTCAGCTAAGGGTCAATCAATCAAGAGCACTTTGAAGAAAATTCCATTTAGATATTACAAATCATAACAGAATGAATTTAAACCAGCTGACTTTCTGTGAGGAGGACGTCCATGTACAATAAAAATTAGGCTGGTTTTCAGCGTCCAACTTTTCTATTTTCTTACACTTGGATGCAGTCACTGGTGATGGATGCCAGTTTTTTAAATTGTGTTTTTGTAGTTCATTTTATAAAGATCTGAAGTAATCGAAAACAGATCAACAGAGGGAACTCTAAGTAAAAACTCCATCATGAAAGGAGAGTTGTAAAATCCACTTAATATTGACAGATGTGTAATGACTTTCTCATGTTCACTTTTCATTTAGTTTTGTCATCTATATATATATATATGTACGCATATATTTTTTCTTTTATATATATATGTATATGTATTTGTGCACGTACACATCACCACATAGAGAAATAGTCCACAAGATACCTACAAAAATACTCTTTCATCACAACAATCTTTATTCATTATCCAGTGTGTTTATTTAAAATCCTATGGTATTTTAGCTATAGATAGCAGATATTTAAGTATATAATAAAAGATTTGTAATGCATAAATAGGACTGTTATTTTTTTAACTACTGCATTGTTTAGTCAACTGGCCAGAGAATAAAAAAAGTTGAAAATACAATTGAACAATTTTACCATTGTTAAATTGGATCCCTATGGGTTAATCAAACTTTATATATTTCATTTTAGCTTGCTTTTGTATGTTTTATTTTTAATTTTAAAGGTAGTTTAAATAAATTTAAGATTTTTCCTAAATAAAAGAAACTCTGCTAAAGCAACCAGCAAAAATCATTGCTCACTGCAACTGGCAAGCCTGGGGCATTCTTTCTACCACATTTAATAAGGCCAAGCAGTCGCTTCTGATTCTAAGGCAAAAGGTTTGTTTACAGCTGAGATCATGTATTTATGTAATGTGTTGTCCAGGTTTTCTGGATCTATTTGCAAGTACAAAGTAAAATGTATAATTTCTTTACATTTTTCTTCACGTTTTGACTCTCTAGCCAGCAACACGGGAGGCACAAGCTCTAGTAACCTCGGCTAACAGGTGCACTCAACAAAAAGGCTCGAGATGTACACATGCCTCGTGACTGACCCTCAGGATGCCTCTGGGTGCCACTTTTCTCCCTCCCCTACCACACTTGTCTCTATTAAGGGTGGAGAACTGCTTGTGTTGGCTTGCCTCTGATGAGAGTGTTTGAAGAAGGGCAGAGAGCTCTGTGTGGCGGGGTGGTCACACAAGTGACACAGGGCTGCCCTCGCTCCCTAGAGCTTCACCCCACGAGTGCTGCCCCGTGTGAGCACATCCTCCAAAACTCTGATACTGTTTTTGCAATCAAAGGCAGCAGTGCTCCTGATGGTTACAGGCTGATAAAACATTCTGATTTTGTGTCATCGGGTGAAGCAAAGCTCACTTTACCTGTACTGAACCACCGTTAGGTTCTGCTCCCCACAGTGCCTGGCGCATCGGATGTACCTCATCCAGCTTGACTTACTGGGCTCCCCACCATCGATAAAGTGCTGCAGTGTCCCATCCTGGTCATATATCTGGGGGAGATGTCACAAGGTCAAGTAGTTAGAACAAATAATCAGCAATCATTTTCACTGCTTTGCTGGTGTCTCTCTCTGTGGCTTCTCCAGGACTTTATTGCCATGAAGTTTGTCATCTGTGCACTGATACTCTTAGAAATACACATGAAAAAGCAGAGAAGTATTTTAGGGGATGCAAGTTTATCATGTTTCTCTTATCAAGCCAATCTTCTCATATTGAAAATATTTGTGGTGTCTCAAAGATGTGACCATGTTTCCCAAAGAATATTTAACCTATTTTGACAAGCTGGCCTTAAATAATGAGCTGCCAGATAAACAAGAAAATCTGGATGTAAAGTGTGCAATAAAATGGCTGGGACATCTGAGCAAGGGGCAGTAGTAATCCCTAAATAAGAATCCCTTCTTTCACATCTCAGTTACAGCAAGAGCATGTACTTCAGCAACCTCCCATGACATGTTAGGGAGTTGTAGGATTCATAACATCAAAACAAATGAGAGTAGAAGGAAAAATGGAGTCGATGATGCCTTTAGGAGCTCCCTTGAGACATACAATCTTTTTGAAGTACAAAATAAGAAACCAGTCCTGAGGGAATCATTGTTTTCCTAAACATGACATCCCTGCTAAGGACATGAGAGCCAGATACGGTGATTTTTTAAAAAAGACAGTATTATGTTTCTATTCAGAAGTGAATGCTCTCTCTGAAGTCAATAATAGAGTTGCTCTGGAGGCTCTGAAATGTAAAGATAAATATATCATGCATACCTGCCCTCCTTATGTTATCTAGGTAGGTCTAGTCCTAGTAAAAGCATGTGATCTCACAAGACTTTTACTTGTTATTCAATTACTTTGGCAAACTTCTCAAATGCATCTGAACAATGCATCAGATAGGTGCCTATCTGAAGTAAATCTCATCTTCATGCCTTTTTCCCCTCTGTGAACACCATTTGCTTTAATATCTGTACTCCCAAAATTTTATCCCTTTTGAAATTGTATGGACCTAAATTGATGTCTTCTTGAAAGTATTCATTCTGCTAACTAAAGAGGAAGCACATTTATTACATTGAATTGAACATCTCTAGTATATACAGATTAATAATCCTGAATGTCCATTTCAATATCAAGAGAATAATCTCAGAAATCATGTGACTATATTCAATACTTATGATCTTTTAAAAAGAGGATTTCCTACAGTTCACACAAAAATATACACAGGAATCAAAATCTAGTTTTTTCCTCCACCAAAGGAGAGCCTCAAATTCAGGAACCAAGAGGGTTGTGAGTAATCAGGAGGAATATTTCCACTGAAAGAGCATGAGAGACACAGAAATCAAGTGTCTATGGCGATCCTTATCCTTTTTTCCTGAGTGTCTGTGACAAGGACCAGGAGGAACCTGGCCAAATACTCCTGTGTCAGATAAGCAAGATGCTACCCCACATGCACTGTGTGGAGTAAAGTCACAGAAATCAGGAGTCCTCAGAAGTAAACAAATACTCCAATCCCAGGGATTAAGTTTATTTTTTATAAATGGTTACATGCTGATTATCAGCAATGACCTATTCTTATGCAAATATCTTAATGTATATTGAGTATATGAGCAAAATATGCTAAACTATAAAAATCTGTGAAGAAATCAGAAAAGTTCTATAGAACATCAGCCTGTAAAAAGGAAGAGAAGGAAAAATTAATGACTAACAGTACTTGGCTGAAACCATTTTGGCAATATCTATGCAAACATTCTCAGCAGCATTTATTATATCCATTTACATGCTGCTTATTCACATAACAATATATGACTTAACATGAGGCAAAAACAGTTCCCATAAATAAAGAGCTGATATCTTCCTAATCCCCAGATGAAATGAAACAGGAAAGACAGAGAGGTCTGCCATAATCAGTAGTGACACTCAGATCTTGGCACACAGGGTCCTACCCAGAACCTACATAGACAGTCATTAACTGATATGAAAAATAAAAGTCTGTCATTAAAACGTAGGACTGGACCTTTCCTGGGCCTTGGTCTGGAATTGGAAGGACTGTGCTGTAAGACTAAGTGTTTTCAAATACATTTTTCTCACAAGTACCGATGCATCAAGTGGCACGTTGCCCCCCTTTCCTAGGAGGACATTACTGACATCGCTGCATTCTTAGCCCTGTTCTTACAGGACTGTAAATCCATCTGTAAGGAAGCAGAAGCCCTAGGCTTAGAAGGTAAACAACAACACTGTTTCGAATCTATTTGTCAAATTGCATAATGCAGGTTAAGATCTGGGAAAAAAAACCCAAAACTCACACACGGTTATTATTTTTCACATCACCATCATGCAGGACTTCTTATTCATTTTACAGTTATATAAATCAGGAAATCAGTGAAGATTTCTGCCTGAAGAAACCGTCATGAGTCAGCAAACCATAACCCGCCAGAACAGAGAAAATGCAAACCTGTAGCACAAGCTGTGAATACAGACACTACAGTAAATTATGGAGAGAGATATATATATATATACATATATTTATATATTTATTTATTTATTCACATCTCTATTACACATGCATACATCCTTTAACAGTATCTACTACAGAAAATACTGCAAAAAACTGTGATAAGCTGATGTTACTGAAAGTCTTTGACTACCTCACTTGATCATTACATCTATCTACACTGGCATAATTTTTAACACATTGCAATAGCCTCATGGCAAAATAGAATACCATTTCTCCAAGTCCTTTCAGACTCTGCATTTATTTTTTCTGTATCTCACATCAGTCACTGGTCTAAGTAGTGGAAACACAATTAGTTATTTCATTTTTTTCTACTTTGATTGCACTTCGAAGTGTTACCTAAGCTTCTTACTGGACCTTGATAACAGTTGGTTTTGCTGAGTTTTAGGGTTTGGTTTTTGTAGTGTTTTTTTGTTTGTGTTGTAATAGAATGAATCAGATTTGTGGAAGAGACTGAATATGATAAAAAAGGTCTTCACTTACGTCTTTTGACATGTATTATGTCCCCCTTAGCAATTACCTTGTAGTTAGTTAACTTCTTAGTAGGTTCTTGACTGTTTACTGATACTTTACTGGTATGTTGCAAACCAAGAGGCTCAGAATGTGACATGTACTTCTCCTCTATGAATTCTATCCTTGGACTTCAGAATAAAAGAGAAACTGCTTCACTTTCCAAGAAAGTAAGTCCAAAGCATAGTCATCAGAATACAAGTCTTCTCTTTTAGGTATTTTCTATTCCCTTCCTTGCCAACGCCACTTTATTAGATAATCGAGACATAAATAGAAGTCAGATTCCTCTTCTAACGGCATGCAAATGTAACTTAAATATGAAGGACTGGATGTATCACTTGCTGGATTGGTTTAGGATAATTATTAGGAGGATATAGATACTGTTGCTTTAATGACAATGATAAGAGCAACCCACAATGGCAATAATAATGCAACTTCTAAAGCACACTGCATCTCATATAAATGATGCTCTAAAATCTCTGAACAGCCATAACTAACATAAATAACAGAAACAACATAAACATGTACCATCTAAGATTTAAGCAGTATTAAAAGACAAGGCAGAGTGCTGAAGAGAGTTCTGAGAACCTTAATTTACTTCAGCACTGATATAGTCATTATTGTTCACTTGGATCAATGGGGCAAATTCATTCCAATGATAAAAACTGTTGCTCCAGGTTCTGGTATAGATGCCACAAAATTTTAGATTAAAGAAGTTTAAATGTAACAGCACAGCTGCAGAGAAGCCAAGTTAAGAAGCAATTAAAACCAATTTCACAGAAGCAGTAGCAAGAGCAAAATAATTTGCTGAAGTTCTTTCCTCCCTATCGGCTGCCTTCCCTTGCTCTCTTTCCATGGTCTGCTAAAGGATTATGTCTTTAGAAATTCTTCCTGCATTTTATTGTTATAATTAGTCAGATAAGAAATGTATTAACAGATAATTATTTGGCTGCTCATTTTCATCTCAGGAAGTCAGGGAATAGAGTGATCCTGAAAATATAATTTTTCTTTGCATGTACATTTATATTGTAAAAGTAGCTATTAGAATATTTGTTTTATAGTGCAAGACATCAAAGGAGATGTGAAGAAAACCACAATATATGCAAGAATTAATTCTTACCATTAGAGAGACTCTTGCATTTTGTTGTTCAGTCATATTCTCATTGATATCACATGCATAAAATAATAGAATTTTCATATCACTATGAGTCTTCTCCTCTCGAAGGAAGTTTTACTCTTAACTTCAATGGGAAGATAGCAAAGAGGTACCCAAAACTACATAATACGGTGAAAAAGTTGTAACCAGACATGTTAGGTGTGGTAGCATCCATACAAGTTATATTCTTCCTGTATCAGTGTATGAACCTACAAGCCACAGTTACACTGAAAGTTTCTTCTTTGCTAACTTGGACATCAGAACCCAATAAGCTCTACATTAGGCAAATCTCACTATTGTGAGACTCTGCTTTCTATGTAAAAACACTATAACATCTTCTAAATGTGTCTATCGTAAACAGAAGTTTAAAACAATGCCAAAAAGGGTAATGGTGATAAGCCTGGCTATTAAGCTGACAGTCTGTAAAAGGTGTGCAATTACAGAATCATAGAATTGTTTAGGTTGCAAAAGACTTAAAATCATTTAATCTAACCCTAAACCCAGCACATTCAAGCCAAGCAGGGTTGAAGTCCCTAAATGAAGTCCCTAAGTGCCACAGCTATGCTTCTTTTGAATACCTGCAGGGACGGTGACTCAATCACTTCCCTGAACAGCCTGCTCCAGTGCTTGACAACCCTCTTGGTGAAGAACTTTTCCCTAATATCCAAGCTAAACCTTCCTTGGCACAGTTTGAGGCTATTTACCCTTTTCCTGTTGCTTGTTACTTGGGAGAAGACAGCAACCTGCACACTCCTAGAACTTCCTTTCAGGAAGCTGTACAGAGCAATAAGGTCCCCCAATCTTTTTCTCCAGACTAAACAGCCCCAGCTCCCTCAGCTGTTCCTCACAGGATTTGTGCTGCAGACCCTTCCCCTGCTCCATTTCCCTTCTCTGGATGTGCTGACAAACCTCAATGTCCTTTTTGTAGTGAGGGACCCTGAACTGAACACAGGACTCAAGGTGTGCCCTCACCTGTGCCCAGTACAGAGATATGGTCGCTGCCTTGTCCTGCTGGCCACACTATTCTGGACACAGGGCAGGATGCTCTTGGCCACTTGGGCACAGCTGGCTCATGTTCAGCTGTCAACCAGCACTCCCAGTTATTTTCCACCAAGACATCTTTCCAGCCTCTCAGCCCCCATCCCCTCCCATCATGTAGGCTGGTTGTGACCAAAGTGCAGGACCTGGCACTTGCCCTTGTTTGACCTCACAGGCTTGGCCTCACCCTGTCAATCCAGCCTGCCCAGATCCTCTGCAGAGCCTATCCACCCTCCAGCAGATCAACACTCTTGTGTAAATTAGTGCCACCTGCAAATTGACAAAGGATGCTCTTGATCCCCACATCCATAACATGGATAAAGATATTGAACGGGGCTCTTCCCCACGACTGAGCCCTGGGGAACAGCACTTGTGACTGGCCACGAGCTGGATTTAGCACCACTCATGCCTATTCTGTGGTCATGGCCAGCTTCAGTTTTTTACTTGAAGAGGACAAGCTACCAGTATTCAGTTTTTCTAGCAGAATTCTGTGGGAAATGGTGTCAAAGGCTTCACTGGTAGACAGTATCCACAGCCTTTCCCTCATCTATGAAGCATGTCACACTTTCACAGAAGACTAGGTTGGTCAAGCAGGACCTGCCTTTCAAAAACCTGTGCTGGCTCTGCCCAATCCTGGTGGTCTGCACGATGGCACTAACGATTATTTGCTCCACGATCTCCCCTGGCACCAAGACCACACTTACAGGCCTGTTACTCCATCCTTCTTCCTGCCCCTCTGGTAGCTGGACTTTACATCTGCTGACCTCTGGTCAACTGGGACCTCCCTGGTGAGCTATGGCCATTTATAAATGATTGAAAATAGCTTAGTGAGCTCTTCCCCCAGGTCCTCAAGACTTGTGTCAATCCCATCTGACCACAGAGACTTGCGTATGTCCAAATGGAGTAGCAGGTCTCTTACCATTTCTCTCTTCATTACAGGGAAGTTGTAATCAGCTTCATTCTGCTTCCCACACCTGTCTTAAAGCTCAGAGGACTGGTTTTTCAGAGAAGAACTGGTCTTACTATTAAAGACTGGGGCAAAGAACGCATCAAGTTCCTCAGCCTTTTCCTCATCTTTTGTTATTATTTCCTCATGTATCCACCGAAGGGATTCTACTTGGCCCTCTTGAAGTTGCTACACAATTTATAGAAACCTTTTATATTTTCTTTTACAACAGGTAAATTCTGCTTGGGCTTTGGCCCTTCTAATTTTGTCCCTGCATAGCCTCATGACATCCTTGTAGTCCTCTGGAGTTGCCTGCCCCTTTCTTCTTAAGGTCACAAAACTCTTTTTCCCCAACTTCCAGCCAAAGTTCTCTGTTTGACCAGGTTAATCTTCTTCCTCACCAATTCATCTTTTGGCATATGTGGACAGCTGGCTCCTGTTCTTTTAAGATTTCCTTCTTGAGGCCCATCCTATGTTCCTGGACTCCTTGCTGTTCAAGACTGCCTCCCAAGGGACCCTGTCAGCCAGTCCCCTAAAGTCTGCCCTCTGGAAGAGGCAGTTCTGCTGATCTTCCTCCTTACATCTCTGAGATTTGAAAACTTGATCATTTTGTCATCACTGTGCTCGTAACAGCCTCTGACCAACACGTAACCTACAAGTCCTCCTCTGTTCACAAACAACAGGTCCAGCAGGGCACATTCCATAGCGGACTTCCCCACCATCTGTGTCAGGAAGTTATCTTCCACACACTCCACAGTCATCCTGGATTTTTTCCCCTCTGCAGCAATCCATTTCCAGCAAACATTGGCTAAATTGAAGTCTCTCACAGGAACATGGGGTGACAATCATGAGACTTCTCCCAGCTGCTTATAGAATAGTTCACCTGCCTCTTCATCTTGGCTGGACAGTCTAAAACAGACTTCCAGGAAACCAGAATATCTGCTATATTGGTTTTCTTCGTTCCTGAAAAGCCCTGAGACTCAGATAACTAAACAGTAAAATTCAGTGATTTGACTTGCCTAAGATAATGATTGTTAAGCCAAATGCTGATGAACTCTAGAGTTTATTATGACACTTTTACATTATTTATTTGTTAGAGTTTCTAATAATGTCAAACTGAAAGCAAACTGGATTGTATGCATGACGTGATAACCTATTCATTTAAGTTGGATTTTGTGTGCCTACTGGTGCCTAGCTGGCTTTGAAATCAGCACACTGCCAAAGGACCTTATTATCTAGAAAGCTGGAAACATTCAGAAGATGATGTAGGAACTGAAAGACATAAGACTACTAACACAATTCATTGAAAGTATTACATTTAAGGAGCGTAGTTTAAGCTGAAAATCAAAATACAGCTGGGCTCATATTGATAGCAACAAATGTTCAAAGAATGAATGCTTTTAGACTTTAAGTGCCTTAACATTAGGAGATGGATATGCACTTTAGGACAGGAAGACCCTTCTAAATATGTGTCTTCTCCTTGCTACACACCAAATGAGAAGGGTGAGTAGACACAATCATGCATGTAACTATCACTTCTTTCTCATTGCTTTCACTAACTGGATGACCAAGTAAGGGTGTTCAGAAAACTTTCTAAGAACTCTTTAGTCTCACTGTATAAAAGAAAAATGAAATATAATGGAACTTAGAGATAAATTAAAGTGCATGGAAAACTCTCCAAATACATTTTAACTAAAAAGAAAAACTGATGTTGATTTATGACAATAGTAATATTATATAATCACATCTTTTTCAAAGACCACATCTCAAACATTGAAGTATTTTGTAAATTACATGCTATCTTTTAGGTTACCTATACAGCAAACAGACTGAACAGCCAGAATAAAGAAAAGACTATTCATCATATTCTGATAAATCCAATTCTGGTGCCTAATAAATATTATTGAATCTGTAATAATCAACTACACACATAAAACTGGTATGCAACAATAGTAGTATACATGTCATCAACCTCATCCTGCTATAAGTGGAAATGCTTGGACAGGTTCAATGTTCAATTGCATGGTCATTATTTCAGAAAGACATTAACTATAAATACTGCTGACACGTTCCACTGTTTCTTGATAAGACTAATTGATTTGCTTTACCAGTTAAAGTATGCCTTCAGGTTATTTATGGACAAATAGCAGAATTAAAAATATAAATATGTTTCAGATAATATTCAAGCTTGTTGTCTTAGGAGGAGATAAGGATGCTTTTGTTTATTATTATGAAGAAAATGAAAGCCAGTTACTATGATCTTTATATTTATATGAAATAAATCCATGTCAATAACTAGTTACTTGCTTTGAAGTGCTTCTGTTTTTATAACAATTGACAGTATCTCCTTGCCATGTAGAAAATGCAACAGTCCATTCAAAGAACGATTTTTCTTTGTTGCATATTTGTATTACATGCAATTTGTTTATACTTAGAATTATCATCAAGCTTTCCAAAGCAATTAATAGAATAGAAATCTGAAATAAATGAGCAAGGAGGAAACATCAGGAGACCTCACTGGTTAAAGTCAAAGCAAAATTTTTTTCCAACTGGATGCAACCCCTCTGTGAAAATGCACAGAAATATATCCTGACAGCCAATGGTCTTCTTTGACTGTTCACACAATTCAAAGCAATTTTCTAAAATTAACCATATCTGATATGGACCGTACA
This sequence comes from Toxostoma redivivum, assembly GCA_013397375.1. Taxonomy (NCBI): domain Eukaryota; kingdom Metazoa; phylum Chordata; class Aves; order Passeriformes; family Mimidae; genus Toxostoma; species Toxostoma redivivum. The sequence continues at coordinate 43,888 of VXBI01002278.1, read as the reverse complement.
TCTTGTAATATCTACTTAATGTTTTTCTCCTTAACCTAGCAAGCATCATCTAGCAAATTTTATAAAAGAGAATACCTGCCAAATAATATTAAAAGCTATTTAGTTTTAATGTTTCTCAAAGGATTATAGCATATGAAACTATAAACATTGGTTTGAACTGTCTGTGCTAGGTGAAAGGCTTCATCTCTCACTTAGACCTCAGTCCAGCAAACACTTCTGCACATGTTGTAGTCCCATTGATCTCAATGGGACTACTTGTGTGTGAAATCAAGCATCTGTGTAAGCAGTTGGAGGACTGGGGCCTTATTCCAGAAAGTGTCATGAAAGCAATGCCCCGCTGATTATGTGGACTTCATAAAATTACTTTTTTTTAAGTCAAGTCTCTGTGGTTTGTTTTGACACTAGCCCATGGAGGTCCTGGAATGGGAAAGAATTTCATGTAACACTACAGTGTTACTCAACACCAGGGCAATGAGAGGAAGACACAGACCAGAAGAAAATCCCACATATGATGCTGGTATCTTACACACATGTAAACAGATCTGTAAAGGACTACTGCTCTTGCAGTATCCACTGACTTCACAGAACCTTCCGTGTGTTCTGCACTCTCCTGACAGGTCCAGTGATAGGACAAAAAAGACTGTGGTGCTCCAGCCATGAATCATTCTGCAATGGAGACATTTTTGTTTAACCTTGTTATTTCCACCCTGCTCACTATACTGCGTTCCTGTGCAGCCCTGGTAGTAGAAAACCATGTGGAGGCAACAGACTGAAGTGATTTTCTCCAGTATTTCTATGTGAGACAAGAGGAAAAGTGTTACCAGTCAAGGCTCACTATCCAGAGAGACCATGAAAGAGACCAGACTAAAAATTAAAAGATTATTTTAAAACACAGGGGCAAATTATCAAAGCTGAAAAAAAAGAAGACTATCACAGCCTTTGACTGGTAAGTGCATATCCTAGTAAATATGACAGGGAAGGAGTTAAAACTAAGGGCCCAACACTGAAAATCCTCATTCAACTGGAAAGAATCAATGAACTTACTCAGTAATAAAGCTCCTAAAATTATATTCGGAGCCAGAGAATCAAGACAGTTACCGTGGTTCCTTCTTGCTCCCTGTGCCTCTGAAAACAGAGCACTATTTCCTTTGCAAGGTAATGACAAGAGTTTTGGCCATTTTCTTGGAGGTTCTCAAAACCATTAGACATTGATAAGTGAAATTTGAAAGTGTTTGTTTTGTATTTTTTCATTCCTTTACGCAACCAAATATTCCAGAAGGATTTTGGCAGATTTAATCCCTCAGCATCAAGCTAGACAATGCAGCTGAAACAAGTGAGCAGGTACACACTCCTGGGGTGACTTACTAGTGACTCTGTGACCTCTGAGAAATCACTCAGGACCAAAAGAAACTCATAAATGGAAATCATTCTAATTTGCCCTGATTTTTAAACATAAGAAAGAACAAAATTATGCAGGGTCTGTTCTTCACACTCAAGGTCTATCTTGCTTGTAAGAGGAAGCTGAAGGCCCAAGAATAGCACAGCTTTTCATCCCTCATTCCTATAATTTCTATTGAGCACTTTCTCAAAACACTGTTCCAAACCGTGTTTTCATAGTTTTGTGCATGAATCAGTACTTCTAGAAAGGTAGCAGATCTTAAGACATACAAATCCTAAACTCAGTTCTTAGGGATATTTTCAGACATACTGAAATATGATGCATAGAACTTATGGAACAATTATAATTTTATAATTGATTTTAGTTTGACTTCAGTTTGCAGCACTTGGGGCTTCTCATTATTTTCTTTCCCTTTAGGATTTTTAAAAACTCCAATGCCATGTTCCTTTAAGCATTTTAAGAATTAGATTATAAAGGTTCTTCTCAAGCACAGAGCTGCTAGAGATTCTAAGGGATCTGCAGAGAAGGTGCCAAGAGGATGGAGCCACTTGTCTTGCTGATGCCAAGCAAAAAGACAAGAGGCAATGGTCAGAAACTGATGTACAGAAAGTTCTACATGAATATGAAGAAAAACTTTACCGTGAGGAGGACTGACCATTAGAGCAGGCTGCCCCAAGAGGTTGCAGAGTCTCCTTCTAAGGAGAAATTCAAAAGCTGTCTGCACACAATCCTGAATAGCATGCTCTTGGAAACTCTCCTTGAACAGAGAGGCTGGGCTGTGTGATGGTCCCATCCAACCTTACATAAAAAATCCCAAACCTAATGCAGACATGCACTACATGTGAAAATACTCCTTGAAAAGAAAGCCCATCCACAAGTAGCCTCCCCTTCAAGAAATGTCAAGAGCATTACTTTGTTCTAGAAAAAGCAGTGCTACCTGATGTAATGCTTGTGATCCATTGGTAATTGTTTATTCCTGGACTAGGGCAATAGTAGTTATATTCAGGTGTATAAACTTAAGTTCCCACTAGTGTTTCTGGTGGGCTCAAGTATTCCACTAATGCTCCATGACTGCTCCAGAAGACAAGCAGCTGTCCTTAAGTTCTGAGCACTACTTGTCAGCCCTGTCTGTATGTCTTAGATACTTTCCAGGATTTAAAATTCCACTAAACACCTCCATTCAGACACTTGAAATGCTCTGCAGATGCCTGGGTTTAGCTCTCGCCCTGAAAACAGTTCGTCACATGGCTTACAGCAAGTACTTAAAGTCTTGATCCTGTGGCTGTAGAAAACAGGGATTTTGATAACATTTTTTGTGCACCATTTGCTTATCTTCACTCTGAGTTTGTAAGTAAATATGGATAGGCACTGTGTTTACAGTGTATGTGTAGAACATCTATCACAGCAGAACACCCATTTACTACTACAACACAGGCTCCACAGATAATTCTTCCAATCCTTTTTTAAACTTCTCATTAAGGCTTACCATAAATGAGGAATTTCAGTAAAAATTACATACCTTGAAAAATATACTTAATTCCTTTGTGAGTTTTAAATAATGAGGCACAGTGATATTTTTAGTTTGGAATATTTTGGAATGTCTGGAATGTCAAGTTCCCCAGATGATGATTAAAAGGTCAAGTAATAAAGTATATGATAAACTGTGCCTGAGATTCCTCATAAAACAAATGAGTAATGGCTGTACAAACTGTGTTGCCATGTTTTCGTATCAAAAAATTCCTAGAGTCTATTATTCCTTCAAATTCATTAAATTATAGGATTGTCAGAAAAACAGCACAGGAATGTCCAGTTTGCAGCTTTTTTGGGGCTGAAGTCAGACTCAAGAAGCAAATGAAAGGAGTGCAGCAAGGAGTAGTGCTGATGTTGCTAGTGGATGTCATAGTGGAGAATGTGAAACGGGTTTTTTTCTTTCCTGAGTGCAGGTCTGGTGTTGGCAAGTATCATGCTAAGTTTCTTTAGAAGTGCGTTTGTTTCTGTGAGGATTATAACATTAGATTAGAGCATTGCTTTAGACACAATCACAGGAGCCCTCCAGAACTGTCAAGCATTTGGCATATCTCACTTATCTCTAAGGGTGGCAGGGGCCATCAATACAAAGTGGACTATCAATCAATATGGGGTCTTCTTCAGACATTGCCTGTCAGCTGATCAGAGGGAGACTTTAGGGAATCAGCTTTTCATTATCAGGATTTGGTCTGTGATCAGAAGAAGCCACTAAACCTTTTACTTTTCACTTGGCAAAAACATACACACTGGAAAAAAGTCCTGACAGTTCATTCATTTTGCTCCATCACTGGAGCCAGATGATGTTTGACTGGGGAGACCCACCCTCTTTGATGTCGTACTCTTTTGAGAGTGCCCTGCTGTGAAGAAAATTTTCTCCTTCCAAATTAAAGAGAAATATTTCTGTGTCCAGCTGTTATATGTGACGTTTGCCATTTTTCAGTGCACTGGCTTTGTGCCATCTCGCAGGCTGTGTTTCAAGCCTATCTTTTTCCTTTCCCCTTCTCAGCAGCAATATCCACAATGTGTTAGTGTCTCCAGCTTCTACATGCATCAATACCAAAAGGGAAAATACAAGTAATACTGCATTTCTCTGAACTACAGCAGCAATATTTACATGTCTCTTCTGCTTTTTTTTAATTAAAGCCAGTGATCTTTCATGCAATGAAGGATAAAACCCCTAAATATGATCTATGAAAAGCCAACCTCAGTTTCATTTTGATTGCAGGAGGCAAACCACGCCAAAGCAAAGCCTTAGTAGAAAACACTTACTGGTTAAATGAGTGTGGATATTACTAAAATTTGTTTCATGTCCACATCAAAAAATGGCACCCATTCAGCAGCCCTAGCTCTGTTTAAATTTAGACAAACTTCTCATGAAATCTTGAATAAATATTTAGGTTTATGTAATCAAGAAAATCTGTATCTTCTCTTATTTATTAAGTGCAATTTTTTAGAGTTATAAAAACCACTGTCACAAACTGTGTATACAGTAAATAAAGGCTGAACTCCTCATTACAACATTTTGCCTATCCATTGAGGTAGATGAAATGTAACAGGTTCCAAGTATTCTTCAGTTCAAGCTCCCCATAATCCTTTTCATTTCCATATTTGCCAATACAGAAAAGAATCAATGTTTGATGGATTTTGGCAAAGTAATTATTACAAGCCTGTGTTCTATAATTAATCTCAGACTATGACCAGCAAATCTGAGTAATTGCTCATGTACTTATCACATCTTCATGCTATGAAAATTAAAACCTGACTGAGAGCCTCAAAGGATGAGAATGGAAACACTTAATTTGGAAAATTACATGAATGGTAACAAAAAAAAAAAGCACTTCCCTTTTAGGTATTCACTTTGTAGATCCATGCCAAGAAAGAGTATATTCAGATAGATTTGATCAAGAAATAAGCAGTAAAGATGCTCTTAACCTGGACTACAAGTGACTCATGGACACAGTTTCTTAAATTTTAGAATGATGCAGGTTTACAAATAAATATAAATTAGCCTCTCACCAAAAGGCTAGCAGCAAGCCAAGCTGCAGAGCTTCAGGCAGTTCTCAAAAGCTACCTGGTATCTCACAAAGGCAGTACTGGGGCTGCAGATGTCCAAGCAGCACAGAGACGTTGGCTGTAACACTATTGGCAATTCAACAGCAGGCATGCTTACATTTTCCTGGAATGAATCAATCACTGCCACTCCTAAAACTGCAAGCAGCACATACATGCTCTACAAATGGTGCATTTGGATCTCTACATTATGCTAGTTCCATGACTCTGGTTCCAAAGAGGTGACCTTGTTATATGAATATAATTTATACTGCTATGGTCATTATTCTTATTTCTAAATTGATTAAGAAAGAATTTTCTTACTGATAATTCTAACTTTCTCTTATTTAGCTAGCCAATGTTATCCAAAATGTTCTTGACTTGCCTCTAGCCTTCCATCAGCCACTCTTTCATCATGTTCCTTTTTTCTGTCCCTCAATCTATCAGGTGGCAGAAAAAAGCCCAAGAATACCTCATTACAGTGAAAATGAAGGACTGATTCCAAAGATTTGTGCTGGTCTCTTTCTCTATTACTTTCTGCATTATTCTCTTTCAACCGTAAAAGTATATACGTTATCTTTATCCTTCCAGCTTTTCTCAACTCTCCTCTATGTGCCAAAATAATTTTCTGTAAAAGGGTAATTTTTGTCCCAAACAGGTATTAGTGGAAATGAGTGGGTGGCTTATATAGGCCAACACAGGCCTATTTCAGAAATAGGAATTGAAGCAGGACTATTTCAGAAATAGTCGAGCAGTTTGAGTAGCAAATCTACCAGCCTTAAATGACCACTTTTTCACAAAGAAACTCAAGGCAGATAAAATAATTTGAAACCAATGGAACCAGTGGTTATAATCTATCTTGAATATTTTAACAGAAAAATGATTTATGCAAAGTAGGTTTTATTTTTTTCACAATACTAAATTAAAAAAAAATAAACCAACTATTTTGGTGATTTTCCCACACCCTCAAGATTTAATACAAAGGGGAAATTAATAATTTTTTACTAAGGCTGACAGTAAAATTATTTTGCTGGATCTGTTCAAAACCTCACAATGGTTGCAAAGCAATTGCAATAACAAAATATTTTGGAGCAAGGGTTTTTGTTTTTTTATTTTCGATCATTTCAATATTTTATTAACCAAAATATAAAGTTTTAAGATTTTATAAACCAAAATATAAAATATCATAAACTTACAGTGCCTTAGAAATTAAAGGAATTTTGGATGGAGAAATATATTTTCTGTTTAGAAAATGTAAGAACTTCATATTTAGATAATTTTGAACACCTTTTCCCTAAAAAAAATTTATTCATGTTTTATTAATGAGAAATTTCCTTGAAACTGACTCTTTTTGCAAAATGGTTTATTTTCTGAGCATTCACTTGGAGACAAAAAGTTGTTTCCTTGGGAAACTCCAACAATTTGTAACCAGTTATCTGTTGTACCCCAGTTAAAGACACACATAAAAGCAGTCGTGGCACCTAAGAACTTGCAATCTAAAAGACATAGATAAGGCTAAATGAATTGAGAGACCCAGAAAATGTGATGAAAGTGTAACCTTTCTCCACTCCTTTCCTGTATCTTTCTCCCTCAGGCATAATCACTAATTTTCTCTGCTTAAATATAGAAAGAATAATAGGGAGTACGACTTCACACGTTTCCTGACTTAGGCAGGAGTTGCCATGCTTCCCCTCTGCCAAACAGAAGTTTCCCAGTGGGGTACAGATCTCTACCAGCTTCCTCTTATTCCTGAGGAAAACAAACCCTGGATGTATCTGCAGGCAGGTTAAAATCTGTGTTCTTTCTTGGCCAGCTGGTATCCCAGGGCTGTGTACATGGGAAGGCAGGCAATCTAAATCAGATGTGTATTACTCCAGGCATTTGGGGAAAAGGGAAGACATGCTAAAGAAAGGGCAGAAAAACTAAAAAATGTTGAAAATAGATATTTTTGCAAGGGGTTCCTCAAGAACCCCTTGCTGATAGTAAGCAAATGAGTCCTTGTTCAGCTTCTTCTTAATGCCTCACAAACTGTATACTTACTGTATGTGGTTGACTCTCCTAACTGGTTTGACCACTATATTTGTAAGATGAGAGAATATTAAAAATAACTGTGAGCCAGTTCTTAGTAATACCCTCAGACTGTTTTCAAAGAATTCGATGAAGCTGTAATAAAAATCAATTTATCCACAGAAAGAAGCACTTCTTGTTCTCAAATGACAGATTTATGATGTCATGCAAGCATGAGTATCCTAGAGCTCACCCTTTTTAATAAGGAGTCTTTTAAAAGACATAACATATTTGTCCTAATGAAGTAATGGTTTCCTAAGGTTTTGCTTCTTTTCTGTACTGCCTACAGTTTTATGTCTTTGTTGAAATGTGTCACTTCTTAAATTATGATGTTTTCCTAAGTCTACTATATTCTTTTTCTAACCCACACTAAGAAAGCACAATTGTCAGACATTATGTTTTGAGGGCGAACTGACCTCCAACATATTGTGGATAACATAAATTTAATATTTTATAGTTATTCTGAAAACATTCTTAAACTCAAAATCCTTAGTTGCTCAGTATTTTTAACTCACTCCACCTAACAACAGTAAACTAAAGAGGCCAATGTTTTCCATAGAAAATCAAAGTAAAAGGTGAGAAGCAAAGAAGAAAAAGTATATTAACTTCCAGGGAGTCATTGGTATTACAGAGTCACTGCCAACTTTAGATAAGACTGTGTTCTGAAACAGCCCAAAGAGCTGTTGCAATCCCAGGACTGTCATCTTAGCCTGTTCATATTTGTCTAAAAATTCTCCAAGAAACTGGGAGTATAGGATGAGTGAGACAGGACAGGTTAATGCACTGTGATTCTAGCCTCTGCTGACTCCTTCTGTCAAGAAAAACCGTGGTTCCTACAACAGAATATGATAGTATGCCACTGTGGTAGATTTTGCTTCTTTTTCTCAAACACTTCTCATTCTCCAGTAGAGAGCAGAGAAGGATCTGAGTTACTCCAGGCTTCAAAGGAAAGACATTTATTTTGTCCAGATAAGTAAATTGTCTAGTAATCCCATGTGGCATCTGGATAGGAAATATATTATACTTACTAGAAAATTGAGCAAATCCTTGGAATCAAGGATGAATAAACAAACTGACTGAAAGGAAAAGACACTTACCAGAGTCTTAATAATGAGGTACCTTCAGGAGCATTCCACACTTTAAAGGGTAGTTTTGCAGTGAGTGTGACTAATGAAGCCCGGTTTTAGTATGGATGTGTGTCTTTTGTCCCCAAAACATTCACTGCTGTAACAATCTCCACTTTGACAGTGATTCCAGTGTATGACACTGATATGTAAATGCTTTTCAGTTATTATACACTTAGTACTGCTTATCACTGGAAGTTCAGCACACAGGAGATCAAAATGTGCAGTGCAGTCTATCACTGTGAGTGCAGGAGGAATGGGGTCCTGGGGCACTATGCCTTGCAATGTGTAAGCAGAGAAAGCTCTAGTGGTGACTAAAATTGTTCCCAAAAATACCCAGTAGCTTTTGCTCAACAGCGAGATATAGACTGGGTCACTGAGCTTTCCCGAGCCCCAAAGGGCATTTTTTTTTTCTTGAAAGCATCCTAAAAGCATGTAACTTCTAGATGTCACTTTGTGTAATGCGAAGTAGGAAGAATGTGAAATCTGGAACCATGCAGAATAGAGAAGTCCTGGTGAACAGTTTGCACATGCCCAACAAACCTCATGTGTTTTACCAATTGCACAGGCAATAGGTGCAGATCACAACTATTGCTTTCCTAAATCTCTGGGAATTTAAGATGCTGCAATTTGAAAAAGTATAGTTGCCATGACAATACCAAAAAGAGTGTGCCCTGTAAGCTTTTCATATTTGACTTCACTATATATGCAGGATATCCTGTATTATACACACTGTCTGGCAGTTCTATAAGACAAAAACTACATTTCCTGTTTTCTTCTCTTTTTTTTTTCTATTTTTTCCGCATTTCAGGAGATTTACCTTCTTATCTACGACATCAAAATCAGTGAAAATGCAGGAGCATTTTCTATTCCTATGAATATAGTTCCGACTGTTAATTAAATCCATTTTGAACTCTACAGGTAAATCATTAGCAATAACGCAGTTCAATTGTAGGTAATTCCCATAACCATTAAATTTAAATATCATATTTTGTGATATTTTCTCAATCTAAAATGTGTTTTATCTAAAAATGTTCAAAACCAACAGTAACCAAAACAAACCCTCAGATTCTAATAGAATTTTTAACACCATAAATACAATCTGAATCCGACCCAAAATTGTACTACTATGAGCAGCTCTTAACACAAAATTGCATGGAACTTCAACAATGTCAAAAGGCATCACACTCCACAATGCAGAGCATCTGTATTTCAGTCTTTTAATTACAATGTAAATCCTCTAAAAGTCAGTGCAATAATAACAAGCAGACAGCTAGCAAATTTTTAAATTATAGTGGTGACGGGAGAAAAAGAGCAGGAAGACCTTATAACACTTATAACAAACGATTGCAGCACTTTTCATCTATAATATTACAAAGATATGTATTGCAATTCCCATTTTACACCTGATGTAAGCCATACCATTAACTTTGCAACTCTGCTTAAACAGTCTGTCAATTTTAATGTTACATCTACATATACTGTTCACATAAATGAGAAAAAAATCCAAATCTCATCACATATGTCATTCACATGGTGAACACAGTCAGTTCTGAGATTTGTATTGATTTAATATCCTTGAGAGTAAAATAAACAGGACTCAAAAGATCCATCATGATGCAATTATCCAAAGTTTTCCTTTAAAAATGCATCTCTGCTTCATTCCTGACAAAATAATTTTAACTGCAAATTTGCAAATGTCTCAGTTATAAAACTGCACAGATCTGAACTATAATAGCCAAAGCTCAAATGTTTTATAAATACATTTCAAATATGGCATTAATATAAAAATCCCGTATCATACAACCAAAACAATTTAATATAACTTGCTATGGCAATAACCAGGTCATTTAAAAAAAAATAGACAAACTCCTTCATGTAATTTTGAACTTCTTCTGACCTTCTCATGGCTCCAATTGAGAACAAATGTTACCCAATAAATACATTGGCAGCCTTTTATTTGCAAAAAAAAAGAGAGTTAATTTAAGCAGCCTTTGTTTCAGTAGATATGTCTGATGCATTGCATAGGAAATTATACCAGTCTTTCATATATATCAGTTATAATCACAGATTAATAATCTTACTTATTTAGAGCATATCTTCACTGCAATCAAAGTGACTGGGACTGGTACAGACGAGTCTGTTCTCTGGGTGTAAATTAGTTCCCTAGGTCATGACAGCAGGGGATGTACTTAGGCTACTTGTTGTGCCTTACTGAGAGCTTGCTATCCTGTGGTTAGCTAATTTTTGCTGGACTTACATCACTTAAAAGATTGAAATAATTACCCTGATTAAAATTATTTGGCTTGTGTCTACTCTGAGGTGCAGAAACATATTTGGATGCAATGCAATAAGTTCTGAGTGAATTTGCAAAAGGGGAACCTGATAATCAATATTGCGGCACTGTTGGTGATTTCCTTCGTTCAAGTGCAGCACAAAATGAAGCTTCATACTCACTTGAGAGTAGGGTTCATTTCACACAGCCCTAACCAACTAGGGTTAAGTATGTAACCTCACTCCATTCCCAGCGCCCTTGTAGAGACAACAGAGAGCAACATCAGAGGGCAACACATAGTAATCAAGGTTAACTCCAGTAGATCAGGTACTTAATAATATCCAATGTTATTGCCTGATGTTACAAGCACAACCTGCTGTAAATTGCCACACCCTAGATGTGGACCCTAGTCTCTCACTGAGACTAGTACTCAGAAAAATCAGCCAATTTTTGTATTGCTTTCTTATGCTCTTTAAGAAAAGGTTGTGAACAATCATCTCAACATTGAAGTGTGACTACTGTAGCGCACTTTTTACTAGAAAAACAAAAGTATCTTCTCTATACAAGTACATTTATAAGTAAATTTATAGAATCATGTCAGTATTAAGACAGCCACCATAGCGACGACTATGAAAGCATGCTGTCAAACAAACAGGAGTTTGGGGTTTTTATATTTTTTTTCAGCATTCTTTCCAAAATATACTTCTCCCTTTTTTCTTTTTTCTTTTTAATTTTTTTTTTTTTGCATTAAGTACACAGCAGTAACAGCAGTTTTTAAGAGAGCTGTAGTTTCTAAGGTAGCTGAAAGTAGCTTCCCTAAAATGACCTTTCCTACCCAGTAAATTATTACAGCAGGGCAAAAGGAAAAAAAAGCAAAAGGGAAAAAGCCACATTTTCTTGTCATATTGCTCCCAAAACTACTCTGTTGGTGAAGCTTTTCAGACACATGCTCAGAACTTAAAATAAACAAACAAATAAATAAATAAATAAAAGTGTTCCACTTCCACTCAGTTTTAATTTTGAGACTTGACGAGCTGGCACATCTCAAGTCATTTTATGGAAGCTTTGAGATAATATGTGGTGGCAAGAATATGAGAATGTCTGGAGCATGACAAGAATGGGACACCACTGCTTGAACTGCAGCAAAATTCTGATGTTACAAATGACAACATAAAATAGTAAGCCTGGTGAGCGTAACAGTTTTAGCCTTATCAAATGGAGGAGCAAAAAGCTTTTACTTAATACCAGAGGCTCTAATTCCTCCACTGGGAGAAGGGCCAAGGGAAGATATAGTTTCCAATGGAAGATGCAGTGGCTCCAAACAGTCCATCTGACACTGCTGTCAGAACGGGGCTGGTCTAGGAGGGCAGGTGGCATTCTGGTAAAGAAGCTCTGGCTGCCCTTGCTGCCCTTTTCTCTCTAGTGACACCACACCAGATCACCCTGTGTCCTGTGGTGCACATAACTCTTCCAAGCTCTCCAAAGGCTGAGGTCTTTGCAAACCTTTTTTTTTAACAGTGGAGAAACCGTTGCTGCCAAAATTGGGTCTCTTTGGGACACAAACCATACTCAACCTTGTACAAAAGAAAGTGCCAACTCTGCCTTCCAGCAAAGTCTAATTAGAAAGACCTAATCAGAGAGAAAATCATCATGATGCTTGCACTAGTATAAACTAATAGGAGCTGAAACACAAGAGAGTACAGTAGATCTACACAGGCACTAAGAAAAATGATGGTGTGAAACTATGTAAGTGTCATCTAGTGACTCTTGCCACAATCTTATTACCCTAGACAGCTACAGAGAATGCTAGTCTTTACCCTGCTGGAGTGAGCTGTGCCCACACATTCTATTGACACTTGGCATTCAGCTGTGGCAAGACTTCACAGGCAAAATGAAAGCGTGCATACACAAATAGGGCATTTGCAAACAATTGTCTGGTGAGTGCACAGACATCCTTAACTCTGTGTGTGGAAATCATAGTGGAATGCCAATGCTAGGCATGGTATAGGTCTTGCCTTGTGTAATGGAAAGCATCTGTCATGATGGTGCTGAAATACAGCCCATGATTTTACCACCTAGTGAGACTCCTTTGAACTCAGTCCTTCATGTAATCTGCAGGACACTTCACAAGGTCCTGCAGACCACCAGTGAGACATGGACAGCAGTTTAGTAGCCTGTGGTGAAAGTAGCCGCAGCTACGAGCAAGAAACTTGGTTAAGTTGGTTGTCTTCTATTTATTTTCTAACATTTGACCCTAACACCAAGGACTGCCCTGCGAGTATTCAAGGCCAAGATGGATGGGGCTTTTGAGGAACCGGGTCTAGTGGGAGGTGTCCCTGCCCATGGCAGAGGGCTTGGAACCAGACGGTCTTTAAGGTCCCTCCAAACCCAAAGCACCCTATGGCTATGTATCAGTAACCAGTGACTAAATCCCATATCATGCTTCCTTGTTTCTAAGCACATTCACTGAATGCAAACTAATCTGCCCATAAGGCTCATGAGGGCCCTTTAGCATGACACTAGAGAGTTGTTTCTTTGGTTTTTCCATTTTTTATCATTCTTCGTGCCTGAAAGTCTGCTTCCCACACAAGCAACCACATAACAAAGACCATTAATAAAAATGAAAAAGCTGAACTAATATATTGGATTCCTTCCTTTTTAGAGTTATGAAGTTCTTCATGAACTGAAATACTTGCCAAAGAATACAGTTAAAGGCATGAGCATTTTGTTATATTTCCATTATAATTAATTAAACTGTCAGAAACATTGTCCAAAGAGCATTTACTCTGACAAACTTGGAAAATCTGGAAAATGTAATGCAAGTGTGGTGCTTGTCTGTAATTCATTCTCCAGTTTACAGGGGTATTTACTGCACTGCAACCTTTATTACTTGCTTGTAAATAAAAAAATAAATAGAATAAATGCAGTTTAAGTGCATTGGATTTTTTTTGCAGAGACTTTAATTTTTAAATCATATTCACCTCCTTCCTTTGCTTTACATTGTACTGCATGGTGCTTTAAATTATATACATCAAAAATTAATGTAACATTCCAGAAAATTAATAAAACTTTTTGTCATTGGTTTGATAATTAATTTTTCTGATTCTGCTGTAAGATTAATACTTGAAATTGGGTTTAAAACGCACATGTGCGCACACACACATACACAAATAATTTAAAAAGGGTTGTCATCCATGTTCAGATTTTCTTACTTGAGCTTTGTACTTATCATACAGTCTTCAGCATCTAATTAGGTACCATCATAATAATGGCTCAGAATAATAGGCAAATTGGGACACCTTTTTTCTTCCTAGGGCACTTAAATCTTGTACTCAGTTTAATCATCAAGCTCTGCTTAGAGCCCTGATCACTAATTTGGGTGCTTTCAGAATCAAACCTTGCTAACCTGTGAGTGCAGCTTAGTGCATCACACCTGAAAGGATGCATCCAGGCTAGCAATACTGAAAACTCACCTATGTTGTGCCATGCAGGTGCAATAGCTCATTCAGAAATAAGTCAGCTCAGCACTTCATTGTAGAGGGTAGATATAGCCCTGGTGACCAAAGGGCACTAACATCAGATGAGAACACCCTTGGTTTTGGTGGTATCAGCTCAGCTCTCTCTGGTAAGTGTCTGTGCACAGCAATCTCACAACTAATTCTAAATGGTTCATTGTTGGCAACCCAACAGAAAATAAATTTAAAAACTGAAACATGGGAGGGGGGGAAAGAGAGACAAAAATGCTTATAGTAATGCTTTTAAAACAAGGTTAAGACAAGTTGAAAGAACAAAGAGGGAGAAAGAAGTTTCCAGACATGTGAAGGAGTCCCTTGACTTTCATTTTGAAACAAAGTTCTAAGCACTTTGCTTTGCCAGAGCAGTCTTAGAAATCTCTAACAAAAAAGAAGGAAAGGAAAACACCTTGGAGTATTTCAGCTAAAAAAAAATCCTGAACCTCCTTTCTGTACCATGAATAAAAGAACAGACTGCTCTGCATCCCAGACCTGATCCAAGGAGGAGTTTACTGAAGGACCCCAGGGCCCAGGAATAAGCTGTAGCCAAAGCTGAAGCAGCAGAGCCTGTTGCCTTTAGGAAGAGGAAATCTCAAGATACCACAAGGTGTTCTCAGGTCCCTCTTCTCAAGGGGAACAGGAGGGCCAACATTACCACTTCTTCAGCACATCTCAGGACAGCTCATATCCAGCTGTCATCTCATGCTTCTCATCTGCAACACTGCTGTCCCCTCCTTTCTCACCGCGCCTGGATCCATTTCTTCATTCCTTCCCCTCCCTCTCATTTTATCCACCTATTCTTTCTTTTTCACCTTCACACCATCTTCATTCTCAGGCTTTTCATCCCAACTCCACTCTGCATTCCCAATATAGATAGATATAGATATATAGATTTTAATATTCCTTTTTAAAACAGTGGAACCTTTGGAACCTCAACAATCTGTCAACTGGCACATAACAAACTCAAGAAAACAGGGTACTTTTATTGCCTTGAAAATCATCCTTTATGGCACCAAAATGACCATTTTAGTTGGAACACCATTTATATATTTATCAGGCAGGTGACTCTAAGGTGCTGAAAAAAGCAAACATTAAAAATGTAAGATGGAAAGAGATTCTTCCACTGTAAGTTGGCTTAGTTCTTAGCCCACTTTATGAGAATAAAATCTAATATCAATGCAATGAAATTTACAGAATGCTCTGAAATCCTTTAGCATATGAGTTTGGGGTCTAATTTCACATAAGTAACACCCTCGATACAGCCACATTCAGAATTGCAAGGCATATCTGTGAGAACTACTAGACTGAAATAATTTAATTTCAGACAGTACTTTTTCTTCATAACTGCAAGGAAAAAACAAACATATGTGAATGATGTTCAAAGAAATAAAGCTAAATTTATAAAGTCAATTCTGACTTAGAATATTTATAGCAAAATAATGCAAGGTTTTGTATATGCTGCATAGACTTATTAGTTAAAAAAACATATTTAATAAGTGACAAGCCCAAATGAAAAATTTTATGTAGTACTGCATACCCACCCAAGTAGTTAAATCAATTCCTTTTTGTTTAATTTTGCTATTTGTTTTTCTATCTGAGCTGCCAATTTTCTAACATATTAGGAAAGAAGCAGGAAAGTCTTTTTGATTGATAACAAGTTCAGACTTTTGTGTCAGATCAGTAGAGATTTTTTTTTCAAAGTAAGAATTTCATGTGTTGCTTTTACATTCTTAGACAATTATTCTACAAAAATTATTTAAATGCTCTTTTTTTAGCTGCTTTGACAAGAGCACCAAAACAGTTCACATCACCCTTGACCTGCAGGGTGTACATCATCTTGTCAACATATAAACAAACACATGATGGGCTGTATTTTAATAGATTCTGTAAATATCAAGATCCAATTCATCAAAAGGTTTGCCAAAGTGACAGCTGTGGGGGTTGCAGTATGCGGTTGCATGTCCATTCAGCGTTCTTGCAATAGGATCACTGCAAGAAAACCCAGAGCTACTGTTGCTATTTCTTCCACATTATTATTTCTCTGGAAATCTGGGTTAAGCTGCAGTCTGTATATGCCATGTCATGTTTAAGAGAAATACGCAGACTTCCGGGCAGAGCCACAGGGACAGCTTTTATAATAATCCCTCTCCTCTCTCCCCATCTTTATCAGACAGTTCCTCTGATGTGCTGCACTCTGTCATAAAAGGAGGCTGAGAGGAATTTATAAGCACAGAAACTCTTACTTTGGAGAATGAACAGAACTCAGTTGTGATAAGGTTTACTCAGACACAGAAACTTTTCTTGAGTGGCTTCGCAGCTTTATGAATTTCAGAGCTAGAAAGGATTGTTAGATCATCTGCTCCAGACTATATTTCATGGGCCATTAACATCTACACAGGAAAAGACACAGAAAAAAGAGAGAGGACCAATACGTGCTTGAGGACTGAGTGACACGAGTACCTGATGCCCCTATAACGCCAGGGAATTGTCAAGGGAGTTAATGCCCTGCGGCCCAGAGAAAGCCAGGATAGCCACACCTGAAGCTGTAGAGACCATGGCATGTGTGCAGGGACAGTGGCACTCAGCCTAGGGCACAAATGTGCTGGCTATGGAATGAAAGTCTTAACACCTCACATCACTGGCCCTGGCCCCACTGCAATTCTCTGTCTCCCAAAAAAAACAGAGAGAAAGCAGAATCTGTCTGGGCAGCTGAGGGAAGAAATTCTCAGGAAACACCCCAATAAAGATGAGATTCTTATGCAAAGTACTACAAGGAAGATGCAGACAGTCTGCTCTCCTCGTGCACAGCCTGGGAGGTAAAGTAAAAGTTTGGGAGTTACACAGGCACATGAAGACAAAGGCTGAGCTTGTTGAATCAAAAAGATGCACGACTTGACACATCTAATGACCTTTTAAAAGTCAAAGGTGCCAGACTCCTTTAGCAAGATATTCTTATGTTTTACTGCTAAACATATTTACCTTCCTCTTTTGAGATGCACTTCATCTAGCTTCAGCTTCTAGCCATGGTATTTTGTTTATCATGTCTCATCCATTAAATAGAAAATCCCTTCTGCCAGGCTGGATTTTCTTTTACATATGCAAGTGTCTAAACCAAGACATCAAACCAACTCTAACCTCTTCCATAATGAAGGCAATACATCATGCTCCACTAAGAACTATATTCAAAGGCGTTTTTTTCCAGAGGCTGGTCTCCTCCACCACTGCCGTGTACTCTTTTACCACAGTATTCTGGTTGTGGTCCCTAGACACAAGGTAACTTTTCAAAAACATTTCAGTCATACTATACAATTTATAGTTACATGACCCTTTGCTGGAGAATTAAATGCTGTAATGCTCATGGGCAACTCAAACATAAATTCCTATGCTTATGCACAAAGCCAACTTCTCTCTCCTTGGCCCCTGGTGCCTTTCCAACAGACTCCTCCAGGATGAAAAGTTTAAGAGACTGATGTATGAATTTTAAATATTTGTCTGCCTTTGAAACTCCTGGCATTTTTGGTTTTGCTTGAATGGAAAGTAACATTGGAGTCTTTTTGCTAACTACAAAGTACAAGCAACCATGAAACATAGAATGAAAACACCTAAAAAATCCTGCAGTCTGACAGCAGGGTGAAGCTCAGAAGTCCTGATTCTGGAAGCCACTTCATACTTTATGAAAGTTCCTCAACACCACCAGCTCCCAACAAAGCTGAAAAGAATAAATGAAAACTCAGAATTTTGCAGCAGTGTTGTGATATGAGCTTAAACACCCAGGCCTCCATTCACAGTATTTATAGTTGTCATGCACTCAAGAGAAGAGTCTTCTAACCCAACTGATTGTAGTCAGGCACAGCAACAGATTTTTGGTTTTGTTTAGTTTTGTTTAAATATTGAAGTTTACTTGGAGTTTTCAAGACCTTAATATGAAACCATTCTGCTTTCACCCATAAGACTTTTGAGCGGTTTGAGCAAATGTTACAACTGATTTGGCCTGCGTGTATGTGCAAAACTGCCCTAATATAGAGCACACAATATAAAACCTCTTCTGGCATTTGCAGTTGTGTCATTTGCTCTTGATTAATTTAACCCCACTGAGTAGCCCAGTCAGTGTTACCAGTAGGATAAAATCACCTGCAGCTGTAAGTACAAGATTAAAATTATCTTTTAGTTTTCAGGAGGTCTAGTAAGGTGTTGGTCAAATAGTCACAATTTTTTTTCCCAGCAGGCACAGAGCAGAGCCATGTCAGAAGGCATGGAGATCCAGGTCCCTCTAATCACAATAAACACTGCCTGGGCACAATGGGGTTTCAGGCCATAAAACGATTACACTTGCAAGGATTTGCACTCTTGGGCATGGCACTGTGCTAGCAGACATGCCCACATGGCTTACAGTTCACAGCAAGCTTCTGTCTGGTCAGCTTGGAGCAGAGACACAACAAGCTGTTGCCCAGGCGTTCCTGCCCATGGTCCACCCTTGGTGTGGATGCCATGTTTCCTAGTACAGCGCTGAGGACACTGAAAGATCTTTAAGAAAGCCTTGCATGCTCAAGCATATTCATTAAGCTATCTTTTAAAGTACTTGTAAGTTTTGAAACCTTGACCTAGATGAAATATTTAAATTCATCAGCAAGAGAGTGGGAAAAATCCAGAGCAGAACCTGTGCATGAAAATCACTAATTCTGAAGGTTATAATTTTTTAATGTTTTCCCCGAGACATTCTGTAGGATATCCACAATTTATCATCACACAGCACAGGCACAAAAACTGAGTGAGTACTAGATCAGCAGTGCAATGCTCATGAAACAAGTCTAGCCTGGTTTGTGAGAATGCTAAAATTTTCTGTAATCTTTGAGAACAAAGAGAAAGAATAGCAGTAATCTACAATAATCATAGTCAGAGGAAGCCCTGGCCCTTTCTCCAAACTCATTGGCATTACACTGCCTTCCTGTCCTATTCGTCATCTTCTTCAAACACATTGTTGCAGCAGCCTGCATCTGTCTGTTGTCCCAATTTTTTCCTGTGATCTAAAGGTCTCATTTTTCAGCCTATATAGGTACTTAAATTTGCTGAGAAAAAGGTATCTAGCTCTCTGATTTTTACATTGAGACTTTCAAAGAGTGTGAAGGAGGGAGAAAATCAGTCAGCCTTTCAGTCTGTGGCAATCTGTTCCTCGGATGCTGAACTACAACGTCTTTATTATACAAAAATTTCTCAATATTAATTCTGTTAGATATTTACCAGAAAAGTTAATATCAAGTTGCAATGAATGGCTGTAGCATTATTTTAATAAAACAACTGAAGTAACTGTAGAAATATTAATTTACATCCAGACCAAGTTGGCTTTTGAAAGAGAACACTTTGTTCCACTTTGTTTTTTAATGTCAGGTGACAGCTAGAATGGATGCTCTCAACAGCAAGGTTATGGTTAATTTTTCAAATAAATCAAATCATCATCACTACAGAAGGAAAATGCCAAAATGCTTGTCCCCTCTGAAGTAAGCCCTAAAATAAAAGCGTATCCTTTTGCACAAAACTCACAAGAATAATTTTTACATCAGATTTTTACAGTAACAAATAATAAATAAGAATTTTATAAAAAATTAAAATTAAATTTTTTTTAGAAATTAATAAAACAAAAGTAAGAAATGTTAAAAATTAGTGAAACAGACACAATGGTGGCCCAAATAGACACTAAGTCTATAATAATTAATAATTGCCAAGACAATGAATTGCTTTAACTATCACTGTAGCCAGCTACTTCCTCTGTAGATGCAGAAGCAATGTTAAATTCTTGATGTCTTTCATCCCTTAAAACAGATGAATGAAAGCCAAATGTGGCAGAGAGAGGAGATTTCTCCCAACCTGCCTGCCAGCCAGTGGCTGGCAAACAACAGGAGTAGAGTTCTGCTCAGCTTCAAAGAGGGCAGGAGACACTGCACAAACTTCTTCAGTGGCTGTCCTTGTTATTTCCAATTGTGATTGACAGCATCCTGAGAGGCATTGCTAACTATTTCTGATCATAAATACAGCCTGATACGTGCAGGCCACAGAGTGTAAATGGCTAGTGTAAAGTACAATATGTGGAGATTTCAGAAGAGATAAGTAATAATGTGGAAGAAATATAAATTAAGAATGAAGGATTAAGGAGAGTAAGACTCTACCAAAGCCTTTAAAGTGATCTAAAATGGCAGTTACTATATTTTTGAATGAGGGGCCATCTGATTTGGCTTGGCAGCAAACTGTAAAATTGCACAAATTAGCCTTTCAAAAGTAAAAGAAAAATCAGTTTTAGATAATGATGCAACATTTTATATATATATATATATATAACTTCTGCAACACTATTTCCACTGGGTCATGTCACTTTTGTGTAATTTGGGCATGAAAATTAACATCTTATTGAATAAACAAAAACTCAAAAAGGTTAAGAAAAGAGACAGACAAATATGGTCTTTGGAGGAAAGGGATGCTACAGACCTCCACCTGACCCTCAGCCATCTTTTGTTGGGAATGGCAGACTCCAAGGTCAAACAGCTCCTCAGCCAGAGTTACAGTCTGAGCCCACCCAGGCTCAGATATGGAGCCTGTTCTAATGCAGGCTCTGCCCTGTGCTGGGCTACAGACACCCCTGAGCCAAGGCACTGTGGGTGCTGCTGAAGAGTCCCCACTGCTAAAAATTCACCAGACCCATAGACTGGGGGCATATTAGCACCATCCAAGAGAAACAAGCAGAAAGGTTAATATTCCTAAAACACAGCCTTTCATTCCAAGTAACTTGAACATGATGATCCTGGTTTGATCAGAATAGAGAATGGAACTCAGATGAGGCAATACTGAAGCAAAGATTTGATCATCTACTTGGTCCCCTTTCTTTCCCTATACATTTTCATGATTAATGTGTGGTCTAAGGAAATGCCAATGTTCATCTTCATTTTGTTTATCTTTTTTTATAAAATTCTATCAGAAACTGAGTTTTCTAAACTCTGACTTTTAAACATGCTGAAAGATATGGAGCAAATTAAACTCCACAGTGTTGGTCTGTGAACAACAGAAGAGATTCAGCTGGGTGAAAACCTTTGGTCCCACACAGAAAGAAGACCTCACACTTATCAGGAAGAAACAGTGCCAGAATCAGGGCATGGTATCTAACAATACACAGGCTTGGGTCCATGGAAAAAAGAACACTGCTGAAAACACAGCTGAGGTCCCAGCTTAATACACTTCAATAACTGCCCCAAAGGGTTACAACAGCTTCAAGCGAAATTTCTAAGTTTGTGTAACTTTTTTGTGCATTTCTGTTGGAACTGGTCAAAACTAATCTGAAATTTACACTTTTGCACTTCTGAATGAAAACCACACCTTTCTTAAAATCAAACTTTTTTTTTCAGGAATTTACTAGTTCTGTGCAAGCATTGTGATGATACTTTTGCATCAGTTAAAAATAAACATTTTTATGTTAGTGTCTCTTCCTAAATTTTCTGAATGCATGCCATCTAGGACTCCTACCAGCCTTCCTGCTCTGAGATGGCCAACGGCCCTAAGTCATGGATGAGAATCTTTTTTTTTTTAAGGTAGGCTTTTTTTTTTCATCAAATGTCAAATCTCATAATGTTTGCTCTAAAAGACAAATAACTTTTTTTTAGTGGCAGAAAAATGTCGCCTTGTTGCTGCAGCTGTTGCTGAAATATTGCTGGTCGCAATGAAATCAATTAACACAAACCTGAGCTAAAATCTACAACTCTCTCTTCACCACTCCAGTTGGAAATTAGGATGTGCTTTATTAGAAACTGATTATGCAAAAAAACCCCAATGTGAGTTCTCCTCATTTTTGTCAAAGTGATTAAGCATCTCTTTCATGTCCTTTTACTGGAGTAGTGGAAACAGGGAGAGCATTCAAGACAGCTTAAAATAGAATTAGGAATAAGAATAGGAATAGAAACAAAAACTGAAATAGAAAGAGAAACGAAAACAGCAGTAGATATAGAAATAGTTAATAAAAATAGAATCTAGAAAAGAGAACACTTAAAAATTATTTTTACTTAAATGGTGAGCTCTTTTTGAAAAATTATGGTCTAAAAATGGTGCCAGTCACTAGCCCATACTGCTATAAAATTCCTTTCATGGACTAATACCTTGCTTTCCACAGTGAATGCTGACATGGCAACAGGCAAAAAGTACATATAAAATATTTTAAAAGACAAAACCAGAGGCCTTTACAGAACTAGAAGATTAGTCTAGGTAAAAACAGTGAACCTTAGATCTGCTTACTTTGTATGTGTTTTAGATGACACTTCACTTAATGGAGGATTACTAGTTTAGGATTGTAATACTGACCACTACTGTATTTGCAAATCCAGGGCTCCATTGCAGGTGAACAACATGAAGAACAGAGCCTTCCTGTGGCCTCTATTTCATAGGAACTGCTAGTCATGATAAAACCACTTTTTTCTACTTTGTAGTTATATTGATGAAATCAAAACATTTTTAGAAATAACCTCAGGTCAATAAACTTGCTTTCTTATACACCAGTAGGTCTCCCTCCACACGGAAAGTATCAGGTTGAATTACTGATAAAATACAGAATTGTTTATGTACATCTTGCTAAATCCAGGCAACTAATATGCACTGTAGTACAAACAACAAATTTATGAGCTATACATTTTTTGCAAGATACAGAAAAAAAATGTTTTTCTTTGATTCTAACATTCATCAACTAAACACAATGCGCTACTACACAGCCATTGGCAGCACAAACCTCCCTTTCTTCACAGCAAAGTTTTATCTTTAGGTCGAATAATGCATTTATACAAAGGTCCCTTTACATTTACTGCAATATTGTTGCTTTATAGACAGCAGCAGACAATATGCAGGTGGTTTCTGCAATCTGAAAGAGCTACTCACCTATCTTTAAAAAAAAGATTTAAGAATTGTGATTACACTGGTACTGTGTTATTCAGTCATGCCTGAAGACTTCCTTAAATCAAAGCTCCTAGTGACATCAATGGCTATCTTGTCTAGGCAAGGACTGATTAACAACTGCAGGACATGAGTCTTGGAAACTCCTGATATGCATATAATACAAATAAATAGCTTTTTTCCAGCTACTAGACCTCGTGTACAATTTGCAAAAAGAAATTCCTGAAATCACCTGCATTTTAAGGTTTTTATCACACACATTGCTTATTTCCATGCAAGTATGAAACATTGTGGTTTTGTGGTTGGTGCCTAGCATCCAGTGGCTTTATTGTACTTGTTCTAATATAGGAAAACTTCTAGAGCATATTTGCTCTGTGACATCATTTCTTGATTGTGTCTTGCAGAAATAATTGACCCAAATCAAGTTACTGTATTCTATATCTATTGGTTAATTAGAACTTTAAGATGCAACAAATAAAATACACTATTGACTTTTAAATCTTCAATCAAATAAATATTTACAGCTGCAATTTGCCAAAATTATTTACCTCTCAATAACAGATCACAAAAAGTGTATGTGCTACAGATTCAAATGAATGCCTTGGCTGTCAACAAACAAATTACAAAGAGAAGGAAAAATAAGTGTTCTGGCTATCATTACAGGCCATAAATAGCTGATGTGGTTCTACTTTAAAGATGTGTGATCTTCTACATTACTAGACTTTTTCAATGCATAATTGACCTTGAGATGGAGAATAACCTCACAGTAGAGTGGCTTTTCTTTTAAAGAACAATGAGTATAGGTATTAGAGGATGTGCCTGTTGTCAATGATCATTGCTGAAATCTGCCTATACCACACTGGGACAATCAATTTTGTAAATGATTGCAATAATCAAGGAAATTGCCTAATTTATAAATCCTGGCATACAGCATTTTAATGGATTTCTACATTTTAATGCTGATGCTTTCAAAGCCAAATGAATTGTTGTCCAAGCTGTCACTACACAAAATGATAAAAACATTCAGTCTTGCGGGTAAGTACATCTCATGGATATTCAGACCATCAGGTACATAATCACTCATTAGTGAAACCTGTGATAGTTTCCAGTCACAAGCCAATGGTAAAAAAAGCCACAGTTTCCTTATGAAAAAAACCTTCTGGGAATAGAGGACTAAAAATAGTTGAGAATTACTGAAATAAGATTACTAGCATCCTTTGTCCAGGTAAGACAGCCCACTGTTCTACCCCATATCCTTCTTTTTCCCCCATAGGTAAAAATCCAGAATAATCTTATTTCTTTAACTAAAAGGCAGGTCCAACAACTTTTTGACCATGGATTCTGTCAGAGCAGAAACTGTTCAAACAGAAGGAGAACAAATGCAGGACACAATGCCACGGCTGTGGCTGGTGGGTAATTCCACCTAATGCACCCTCCAACTCACTCTCCACCCTCAAGCTGGTTCTGCAGACGTAGTCATGCACACACTGCTATTCTCAGTTAAACCTTAAGCAATTGATTTCAGCCAATAGTGGGCTGGCAGTGCTTTACTTACTGCTCAATCTCACTAACCTGACATTTATGGTGTACTGATTGGCCTATGTCACTGGTGGTGGTTGTAAATTCACTTTGAAAAGCTTTGTGTTAACAGCCTTCAACCAGGCTCCGAGACGAGTATGAGCAGGCAAGCTGACAATTGCTCGACCTCCTGCCCTTATTACAGTGAGTAAATCAGGCTTTGAGCCATTAGGCTGGAGCCCGAGGCCCACGCAAAAAGGATTGACATGACTAAAGGTCAACCTCTGTCACACATGTGTAACAATTTGGATAATGGAATTCTGTAACTTATCTGGAAAAGGTGCCAAGTGCGTGGAGGGAAGGTATAGCCTGGGCTGAATTTTCCAGCTTTTATGTTAAGGGATTACTTAAAAATCTGCACTTTAAAGTCCATGCACATTTGATGCCATGGAATCTGGAGGAACCAAAATGTCTAGAGCAGTGGTTGAGGCAGTTCTGCAGGATATTGAGGATATTTCCACCATCTGGAAAAGCACATGGCAAGATTTCGCTTAATCAGATCTATAATAAATACATTATTGACATCAGGCCAACAACAAATTTTGGACACTTGTATAGGTCACTAAAGTACTGCCTTTATTTACCAGTTTTGAATCAAAAGTCAGTAGAAATAATTACCTGTTAATGGTACCCTAAATTAATTGCAATTTCAGACTTTACAAATGGGTCTCATCCAATGGTGGAAATTGCTTTTATAATTAATTAAATTAAAATATCAAATGTTCCCATAACACTGGTGCCTAGTCAGCAACACAGAAAGGTAGTGGTCAAATAAGGACAGAATTGAACTTTTATATTTATCTGTGTTGCACTTCAGTATTTTTGCATATTACATAATGAAATCTCCAAGGTGAGATTATGTGCCGTGGCAAAACAGATAGTCCCTGCGTGAACTAGCAATTTAGAAAATATTTTTTTTTCTGAGAATAGTGTGTGTCCAGACACATGCACGCTCCATGCAGTCCTCCAAATTCCTGTTTTCAGTAACACTGTTAAAATTCTGGGGCTGTATCCAACTCCAAACACCAAAGTTTAGTCCAGACTTCACTTTGCTCAATAGGAAGAGAATCTGTCCCTGTGCCAAATTAGATTTATTTTGTAGCACATGTGCTTAGGCATACAATACATACATTATGTAGACGGAAAGAACACACCAAAAACATGGAGATACATGAAGATAATGCTTGAGAAAGTCTTGTAAAAGTCACAGGTCTTCTAAAAGAAACATCAGGGTCTTGTTTAGCTTTTCTAAGAACCAAAATTATTAAATATAAAGTACCTTCCCCAGTTGGGATCACACTAACTTTTTATGGACCTTAAGAAAGGAGTTTGTAGTTACAGAAGTTATCTGGGAAAATATGTTAGTAAGTGATCCAGAAATACCAGTGACAGAGGGCTGCATTGTAGATGCTTAGTGCAATTTTCTTCTATGGTACACAGATTAAGGGAGCTGTGCTGTGCTGAATGTCTTCTTACTGAGCTTGCAGCTTTGCATGCTACTGACCACAACATTAGTGACATTTTCCCACAACACGGGAACTTAAAATCCATGTAAGAATAAAAGTTATGGGGCTTTTTCAATGGAAAACAAATGCAAAGATTGTACACCACACAAAGTTCTCAGAAATGGCAAAACAAGAAAATGACAGAATAGCATTAGCTGTTACTCTGAATAACTTAAGATACAATAGTAAAGTAACTAAAGAGGTTTTTCAAGACAAAATTACTTGAATTTCATGAACATGACAAATTTGAAACAGAGCTGACAAGCAGTCTGGAATACTAGATGACAGATTGCTGCGAAACATAATTTTCACTTTAATAGAATGACAGCATGCACATAATTCTATTCCTCAGTGCTTTTCTGTAACAGCAAATTTAGTCCAAAACTGCAGCCTTGAGAATCTGAATAGGAACCTATCACCATAACTGGAATGAGTGCTTCATTTCAAAGGTAAGGATTCTCTGTGCATATTAATTTGTTCAAAAATGTCCAGTGTTGCTGCATGGGCCCTGGCCAGCGTGCATCCCAGCAAAATGCCTGTTCTTGGTCCCGCAGAAGGCAAAGGCAATGTTTTATTTTGCTTCAGTTGAGACACAAGAAGGCCAATAAGTATCCTTATGGTACTTTATTAAGATGACATGCATTCTTTCTTGTGCCAGTTAATTTGGGGAAAAGGGGAGGGAAGGAAGTGGGGGGAGAGAGGGAATTTTTTAGGGAGAAAATCAGTTAGGTTTAGAATTTTGTATTTACTAAAGAACACCCTGATACATACATATATTTTTATTATTATTATTATTTC
>VXBI01002259.1:225224-237263 GCA_013397375.1 Toxostoma redivivum | reverse complement strand
GGCCAGGGCAGAGGCTCAGCTGAGGAATTCACCAGAACCAACCCCCAGAATCCAGATGGAGCAGCACAAGCCTGGCTGGAGCAGGACATTTCCCAGACGAGTTCTCAGCCCCATTCCTCAGTGCTTTTGTGCTCAGAGTTATTTTGTGCTCCTCTGAAATGCAAGGAGATTCTTCCTGAGAAAATAAGCACAGAGGTGGGAGGCTTTCTTCAACAATTCGATTCCCCAGAAAAATGTATTTTTCACAGGTGGGAAAAACTGTATTTGGGGTTTATTCCATTTCTTCATGGATTTAATGCTCCTCACAGTTTGCCATGTCACTGAAATATTCCTGAAGGAGGAAAGTGGCTTTTCCAGGGACTGCACTGCCTCTGCTCTGCTCCTGGTTCCCGCTGGGATCCTGGGGATCCTGGTGTGTTTCAGAAGGATTTGTGCAGCTGCCCTGGGATCCTCCATGAGGCTGGAAAAACCCAGGCCCTTCCTCATTTCCACATTTCCAGTTTAGCCAAACAAGAGCTGTCACTCCCTCAGGGCTGCTGCCACCCTGGGCGCTGCAGGCAGATGGAAAATCCATCTTTTTGTGCCAGCTTCCAAAATCCTGTGGAGTCCAAAATCCCTTCACCTGGGCCAGCAGCATTCTGTGAGCTCCCAGTTCAAAAATCCCAGGATCCCTCCCAGCCCTTGGAGTCCCCACCTTGTCCCCAGCCCAGAGCATGAATGTCACATCCAGGAATTCCTTGGGCACTCCAACCCTCCCTGGGCACCTCCAGTTCTCCATTCCAGTTGTCCAAGGTTTGCTGGAAATCAAAACATCTTCTCCTCCTTTGGAAATCCTCCACTGTAGCCACAGTAGACACATCTCAAAAAGATAATTTATAATTTCCTTTGCATCACCATCCGTGGAAGGGACCTTAAGGATCTTCCAGTTTCTCTGTACTGCTGTCAGATAGAAAAACTACAAACCCACAAAAAGTCGTTTAATTAATTTTTATTGTCAATATAATTTCTGTGCATTCGAGCCCTGCCACAAAATTACCTGCTTTAAAAATCACTAAACCATCTCTATTAGTGCTGGATTTTATTCCTGCAAAAATAACAACTTCCTGCCAAATTTGAGCTGACAGTTTGTCTTTATTTTTGTAGTTATTCCTGCCATTCTTTATTAAATGGAACTTGGCCTTGATCCTATCCATTTGGACTCACTTTTGATGGGATCCACATGGGAAACACCTCTGGGCACTCAGTGCTGGGGAGCTGCCATTGAATCCCAGTGTTCAATTCCAGCCATCCATTGCATTTCCCTGGATTTTATTATTTCAGCACTGAGCTCTGGATACAAGAGGTGTTTGTAAAGCAGCAGAAGCTGTCCCAGGACACCAGGACAGCCATGGGGACAAACAAGGTCTCTCCTCTGGCACCTGCTGTCAGCCAAGCTTTCTTTGGCCATCAAACTTCTGACATTGACTGATCTGTGTTTCTCTCAAAATTAATTTCTACTCATGGACTTTTGTATTAATGGACTATTAATGTATTAAATTTGTATTGATGGACCTCAACATGTATTTATAAATTTTTTTGGGGGTAGATTGGTGTGATGTTGATGGCCCCATGAACAGGGGGTGCCATGGGGGGTTCCAGAGCCCCCCAGAGCTTCACCCCACACCTGCAGCTGATCTGAGATCTCACACCAAGCACCTTGGGGTGGTTGTGACTGCCAGCAGAGCCTGCTGCACCTCTGAGGCTCCAATGCTGCATTTGCAGAGAGGAGGAATTGCTGCTGTGCCACTCCTCTGGGGACAGCCTCCTCCTGTGCCCCCAGCCCTGGCACTCAGGCTGCTCTGGCTGCAGAAACACCACGTGCCACCATGAGGCTGGATTTAATGACACCAAACAAATCCCCATTCTGCTGAATGCATAATTACCGGTGTTAAAATATTTATGGAATAAGGAATTTATTAGGAAATTAGTGGTGTAGGGGCTTGCTTTGCTGTACACAAACCCTAAAGTGGCAGGAGAGGAAACAAGCTGGGGAAGAAGCAAAGCTGGGCATTTCCACCTGAGACAATGCAGGGACACAGATCCCTCTGTCCTTGCCACCAAAGATACTGAATAAAGAGAATTGGGATTTTATCCTTTTCTTAATCTGGAAAAGCTTTGGTTCTTTAAAGAAGAGCTATCATGGAAGCAAACTTCTTGTGGGATTTTCCTTGGATTGGTTTTGAACACAAGTAGTCCAGACTGGTAATGCACCCTGAGGTGAGCCAGAATTTAAAATAAGCTCTGGTCCCCAGAGCACTGGAAATGTGGTCTGACATCTTGAGCCTGGCTTAGGCAAGTCCCACCACAGGACATTCCTCTCCAAAGCTCTGCTTTCCACATCTGCCCTCACTATCAAAGGCAGAGCACGAGTCCTGCTGGAGGAACATCCCTCCTGCATTTTGTGTTGCACTCAAGCCTCAAAGCCTGCTGTGAAAACAGAGCCAGAACAAACCAGGAAAACTTCCAGCAAAGAGGATAAAAGCTGAGTCTGAAGAGGAAAAATAAGCAGTGTTTTGTGAAGGCTGTAGAACGTTGCAGGAGAGCTTGGGCACCTGCTGGGACCAGCCTGGCAGCACAGGTGCCATCCAGGCAGGAATTGTTCCTGGGAGGGTGGGCACAGTGCCCAGCTCTGGCTGTCCCTGGATCCCTGGCAGTGCCCAGGGAGGCTGAGGGATGGTGCCAGGACTGAACTGAAGTGCCCAAGGCAATGAGCCAGCTCCCTGTGCCCTCCCACCAACCCCAGCGCTGCTGCAGCATCCCCAGGACGGGCTGGGGAGTTGTGCAGAGATGGTTTGTGTTTGTATCCTGTACATCCCCCCTCCTGCCCTGCTCCAGAGACACTCACAGGACAGAGGAGTGGGGGCTGTGTGCAGGAATGTGGCTGGACAAAGCCACAGGGATCAGCACAGGGACCAGCAGCACTGCTGGGCAGGGAGCTGGGAGGGCTGGCTGGGGCAGCTGAGAGCCCTGTGGCACATGCCAGGGGTGCCAGAGGAGTCCCTGGCACAGCCCAGGGCTCTGGAGCAGTGCTGGGATCTCGGTGCATCTCTCTGGCAGCCACAGGAGCAGAGCAGCCCTGCCAGGAGCTGAGCTGGGTTGGTGTCAGCCCCCCCGAGGGAAGCTGGCTCTGAGCCATTCCTCAGGACAGCTCCAGCCCGAGCTCTGGCTTTGTCAGCACTTGTTTTACCCGCCAGTGAGGAGCTCCAACAGCTGTAAAGGTGTGAGAGCAAGATCTGAGGGAGAGCTGTGGCAGCAGGGGAGCTCCAGGATCACACCCAGCCTGCTCCAGATCCCCGGGCTGGGACCTGGCAGGGGCACAGCAGCTCCAGCAGGGCTCTGTCCCAAGCTAAGGCAGCGTGCCAGCTGCCTGGGCTGTGCCCCCCTGGCCCTGCTGGCACCCCTGGCCATGGCAGCACAGCATCCTCCTCCTGCACAGCCACGCTCCAACCCCTCCGTGCCCGTCCCTGTTTCCCATCGTATTCCAGCCTCTCCTCCCTTCGCTCTCTCCCCGCACAGGAGCAGCCCAGCCCAAGCACAGCCTGCTGCTGGTGCTGCTGAAGCCTCTGAGGTGGCTCAGAATTCCTAAACCACATCTTTCCTCCGTTTATCACCCATGATTGATTGTTCTGAGCCCCAAGATCCTCTTAATGCGAGACAGGCGGGATCAGAGAGCCCAGCAGGCAGGTGAAGGGCTCACACAGAGCTGCTCCATCCTCTCCTCTCCAGCACAGCTCTGCCCTTCCCAGCCCCAGCCCTGAGCAGGACCTTAAAGAAACAGCTCACAGTCACAGCACGAGTATCTACATCAATGATATTTCTGTATGTTTCTATCTATCTATCTATAAAAACACCCACATACACGGCCATGCTCAGAGGCATCAAGCAGAACCATCACCACCATGAAATCTTGTGACCTGTGACTGCTCCAAACCCTCCCCTCCACCCCCACAGCTCAGGCCATCCTCTCCCCAAAACCCCAGCCCAAAATCGAGCTGTAGGATGTGCCCTGAACGTGCAAACACTGGACCTGCACCACCTCAGGCAGCCAGGGCATTGCCAAGGGCAGGTCTGCAGGTTTCCTGCCCTTCCCAGTGCCAGCCAGAGGCCAGGCAGCCCAAGGGCTTCGGTGATCCCAAGGCACAGAGGGGTGATCTCCAGCCAGGAGCACGTCCAAGGGCTTTGGGAACGTTTGCCAAGCTCGTTCAGAAGGGCTGGAAGGGAGGCACGGCCAGCATCACCCGACAGCTGAGGGAGAGGAGGATGGCCAGCACTCACACAGCATCCTAATGCCTCCAGATCCCAAATGACACAGCAAAAGAGTCCTCAGCACCTCAGCCACAGGGGCCTGGGGCTGGCCTCTGCCAGCCAGGGGCACTCTGTCCCTGTGGGAAGCTCAGGTGTGCCCAGGTGCCCCGTCCTGCACCTGACACTGGATCTGCTGCAAAAGGCTTTGCTCCAAAACTCAGCCATGGAGCTGGACAGCACCCATTGCACCCCATCCTGCACCCCCTGAGCTGCCAAAATAGGGGGTACACACAGCCTATGGAGCTGCACACCCCTGAGCACTCACTGCACCCCATCCTGCATCTCCGGAGCTGCCAAAATACAGGGTGCACTCAGCCCATGGAGCTGGATAGCAGCAACTACTCCCCATCCTTCATCCTCTGAGCTGCCAAAATATGGGGTACACACAGCCCATGGAGCTGCACACCCCTGAGCATCCTCTGAGCATCCCCTGAGCTGCCAAAGAACAGGGTACACACAGCTCATGGAGCTGGACACCTCTGAGCATCCTCTGAGCTGCCAAAATATGGGGTACACACAGCCTGTGGAGCTGCACACCCCTGAGCATCCTCTGAGCATCCCCTGAGCTGCCAAAGAACAGGGCACACAGCCCATGGAGCTGGACAGCACCCACTGCTCCCCACCCTGCACCCCCTGAGCTGCCAAGGAACAGGGCACACAGCCCATGGTGGCCCTGGGGACACCAAAGAGGGGACACTAAGGAAATCCAGCCCCCCCTGACACCAAGAACCATCAGAGTTTCTGCTCCTGGTGCAGCCCCCGGGGCTGGAGGGCTCTGCAGGCTCTGAGGGCTCCTCTCTCCCCAGCCAGGGGAGGCACAAAGGGACAGCCCAGCAGCGAGCTGTGGCCTCAGGTGGGACAGGGCCACCACCTCTTCCTGCCCCAGAACAGCAGCAGGATTTATTTATGATTAAATTGGTGATGGCTCCCAAGAACTGCACTGCCTTCAGCAGAAGGGCTTGGGAGGACCTCGTGAATCATCAGTAACGAGCAAAGCTCTGGAAATCCTTGTTCTCCTGGAGATTTCTCTCTGCCTGGCTGCCCCCTCCCCACACTAATGGCCTGGCTAGATTGGATTCCATGCTCTCCAAACAGCCTTCATTACATGCTTCGTATCTCCCAATATTATGATAAAATTCATCATAGTCCAGTGTCTGGGACAGTCAGCATTGTCACTCATTGAGATTAATTTGAATACAACTATAAATAGAAATAACAAGGTCTGATCTTATGAAACAGAGTATTGTGCTGGATGGTTTTAATGCCTCCAAGCAAAACTCATTTAATAGAATAAAATATGGAACAGAGTACATGTAGTTTTGTAGTATTACTGTTATGAGATTCCAAAGCAGATCAATAATTCTTTCATAAAAATTAATGCCTTGAAATGATCCCTCCATTTGTCATTCCAGAGAGGTCACCTTACTTTGTTTCAAAGAGCAAATTGGGAACTGCACAAGTGAACTTGCTGAAAATCTGCTCTCCCTGTTCCTGCCCCCCTTGTGCCATCCCAGCTCTCCTGAACCCTCTCTGTGCCCATCATCCCCCCCTGTCCCTCTCCAGGGATGAGCATCCCTCTCCTGGCAGCACCCCTCTCCTTCCAAATGACCCTTTGCAGTCCCTTCTGCCTCCAGAGAGACACTTGAAAACAGATTAAGAGCCAAGATTGTTGCTCAAATTGAATTTTGCCTTGTCAAGAAAATGAATTTTACCTCCAAAACACAGCGTTCCAGAAAAACACATTCCCAGCACCTCCAACCTCTCATTAGTGACTCCCCACGTGGAATTCTCGAAGTGAGGATTTTCCTGGCCTTTCATTTATACAGGGAAAATCAGATTCCACATCCCTCTGGTGCAGCCTCACAGCTGAGGCACAGCACATCATGGCTCAGGGTCTGACACACATCAGGGCCTCACTAATAACAAGGGCAAATATTGAGAGGCTGCTGAAATGAAGGCTCATTCAGGAACAAAAAAAAAAACCTCTTTTTTGAGAAGAGGCAAAGAATTAAAGGTTGCTGTTTCCCATTTTCAGCTTTTTGTTCCATTCTCTACGTGAGGAACTGAAAAATGTGGAGTTTCCCGAAATATCTTTTCTAAAATGAAACATTGCTCCATTGCTTAGAAAGTATTGTCCTGTTAGAAGCGAGGAAAATGCAGCAATCAGGTCGGGAGTTCACAATAAATTAACATCCAGAGAGAAATCCTGCTGAAATGTGGGAGTTTTCTTCCTGAGCCCCAGCGAGAGCCCAGGTACATCCAGCAATGAAACCTCCCCACGTCTCAGGAGGGGCTCAGGCCAGGGTTTGGAATGGAAATTAGATCCCATGGAATGGGCCTGCAGCCCACATTCCTGCAGGAAACTTGAGCTAAGAGAGAGCAGCTTGCAGGCATTTTCCTGGGAATTAAAAGGAGTTTCTAGAAATGGATCAGATCAGCGGGGTGGAATTCATCAGAGACCAGACCATGGGATCTGCTGGAAGCATGGGACCACACATGGCTCTGGACATTCCCACACAGCCCTGCCCCATCCCATTATCCCATCCCATTATCCCATCCCATTACCCCATCCCATTACCCCATCCCATCCCCATCCCATTATCCCATGCCATCCCAACAGCCTCCCCCAGAGAGCCTGTCAAAGGCCTGTGCATTTTGCAAGGAAAGCATCCAGCTGCACTTTGGAGCTCCCTCCCTTCCCAAATAATCTCATTTTTGTGATGACTGCGTCTGGAGAAGGCAGGACTGCAAGTGTCATCTTCCTCCTCGGGCAGGGAGGAAAGGCAGCCAACACCCCCAGGGAGATGCAGGATGTTCCCATTTACACTCCCAACCTCCCTGGGCTGCAAAGTTCCCTGGAGGGGCTCAGGAACAGCCCTGATAAAACCCCACAGGGATTTAGACAAAACCAAAATTATTCTTGATTGACTCTTTCAAACTGCACCCACCGAGGAAACAAACCTGAAGCAGTGATTTGCTTATTATTAAAGCCTGTCATGAGGAGTCTGTAGTTCTAAAGGAATACAAAAATAAGTTTTCCAGCATTAAAAAAGAAATCAGGGTGCTGATATTCCCCATATTGCAAGGTTCTACTCCCAGAAAATATGAAACACCCTGGCAATGGTTTTATCATGGAGTTCCATTTGCAGGGAAAGCTACAACCCTGCCTTCTCTCCAAAGCAAAACCAGCAGCCTAAAACCACCCTGCCTGAACTCCCTGGCGCATTTGGAAGCAGCTTTCCAAATTATTTCGCTGTTATTTTTAGGAGAGATATTTAATTTATGACCAGGCTGCTGTTTACTGGTGTGCACTGATAGGATTGTGTTGGGAAGGAGTCCCTGCCTTTGACACAAGTGAATATTGGTGCAGGGCCAGCTCCAGCTCCAGCAGCCCCCGGTGATCCCTCCTGGAGCACTGATCCCCCCCTGGAGCACTGATCCTGGGCACACAAATTCCCAAATTCCTGCCTGGGAATCCCCAGGGGATGGGGAATGGGGATGGGACACAGCCCCAGGGGATGCAGTCACACAGGGCTGGGTCACTGTCCCTCCTGCTGGAATGGGTGAAGGCAAAGGACAGAGATGGAAAATAAAGAATCCAGCTCGAGGCACTTCCCTGAGACCTCAACCCCTTCCTGGGGCATCCATGGACAAGGTGGAGAAGAGCTCCAGCCCTGCTCACCCTGCTCAGGTGAGCACTGCCCTGCTCCTCACCTGGCACTGGGGATGTTCCTCACTCACCATTTTAACCCCAGCCTGCTCCTCACCTCGCACTGGAGATGTTCCTCACTCACCATCTTAACCCCCGCCTGCTCCCNACCTGGCACTGGGGATGTTCCTCACTCACCATTTAACCCCAGCACATCCCACGAGCCCTTGGCAGTGGCAGACCCCAAACCCCGGGGTGCAGCCTCCCCTCGCTCACACCCTGAGCCTGCACAGGGCACTTCCATCCCTCCTCAGTTCATTCTGGAATCCTAGATGGGGCCTGAAGAGGCAATTCCTGTGCCACCCACAGGTCCTGTGGGACCCAGCAGGAGCAGTGACCACCCCAGAGTCAGCTTGGGTCCATCAGCACCAACCTTCAGCTGGAGAAAGGGAGAGGCAGGGTCACAGCTCCCCTGGGCTCCAGCACACTCCTGGAGGAACCCTCCCACCCCAACTACTCTCATCTATTATTTTATCCAAGGAGCAACTTGGGGATAAGTGAGGGCAGAGGTACAGAGGGACTCTGATCACACAGAAAAACCCCCAGGTGTCAGGGAGATCCCTCCCATCCTTTTTCACCCCAGGAAAGCTCCTACAAGAGCTCCAGCAGTAATTGCATGGATGAATTCCAGCCAGACATG
This sequence comes from Toxostoma redivivum, assembly GCA_013397375.1. Lineage (NCBI taxonomy): Eukaryota > Metazoa > Chordata > Aves > Passeriformes > Mimidae > Toxostoma > Toxostoma redivivum. Next base: position 228,570 of record VXBI01002259.1, on the reverse strand, counting down.
CCTGTCCCTGCTGATCCACCTGTTGGCTGGAGCTGGGGCTGCTCCCAGCCCCGTGTGCAGGCAGAGATAACAGAGCCCCCCATGCAGAGAGGAAGATGAACAGCCCGCATGGACCTGGCCCCTCCTGGGGAGGGAGAGCCTGAAGCAGCAGCAGCTGCTGAGCAGCCCTGCTGTGCCCTGGATGGGGTGTATATATCTGTATATGTATATTTACACGGATTTTCTCCCTGCATTAAGGCACAGCACAAATTCTTCTCTTCCAAGATATTGTCAGAGAAGCAGAAACTCCACTGAGATTTCTTTGCAGGGAGCTTTCACCTCCCAGATGTGAGGGAAAAGCCAGTGTGGGCATGCAGGTAGGTGTCCAAGAGCCATCCAGCCACCCCTCACCACTGCCCCAGGCAGTAAAACCCACCGGGACCCCAGGAAAGAAGCTGGCTGCCACACTCGGGAATTTCACAGCGTTCTGAGGTTAACAAGATTTTTTGTGATTGGTACTTGGTTTTCGTCTTTCCACTAACTTAGAGCTTCTCCTCCTCCCACAGACAATGACACTTAGTTGTTGAGCAGGTCCAGTTCTCCTCCTAAAATAGTTCTTTTCTATTTCTCTTTGCTGAACATGTTCTGAGCTGTGTTTTGAAGGAGGAGAGGACAATAGGGAACAGTTTTACGGCATGGAAGATCTGCTTCAAGGCGGCTCATCCAAGCTGGAAAATATCTATTCACTGAAATCCCTCAGTGTGGGCCAGTTCCTGCTTTCTGGATGATTTGGTTAAATCACAATTTTGAACAGATGCTTAGTCACAACGCATTAAAATATTTAGCTCATATAAATACCCTATATAGAGAAACTGTCCAAATATCTTATTTTCTGCAAACTCCACTATGTAACGCATCACTAAAGGCTCTGCAGGTATTGTGGCATTATCCAAAAGGCTCCTGGTGCCTCGGTTTCCTTTCTGAGCTGGATGTGGGGAGGGAGAGCCCCGGATTTGGTGTGGGATGAGAGCTGGAGTGGGAGAACTGCCTCATCACACCCTCCAGGCTGGGGCAGCTGCTGAGCCCGGACTGAGCACGGCTCCGGCACGGCTCCCATCCCTGCGGGGTCACGGAGAGCCGGGGCTGGGTTCTGCATCGGGGGAGAGAGCGGGCCACGGGGCACAGGGTGATGCCATGGGCACAGAGCGATGCCGTGGGCACGGAATCATGCCGGGCACGGAGCGATGCCATGGGCTTGGGGCAATGCCATGGGCACGGGGCGATGCCATGGGCACGGGGCGATGCCATGGGCTCGGGGCAATGCCGGGCATGGGGCGATGCCATGGGCACGGGGCGATGCCACGGGCACGGAGCGATGCCACGGGCACGGAGCTGCACGTTGCAGCCACACAAACTGTGGCAGATTCTCAGCACAGCGCTGAATCCGGCAGCGATGCGCTCCAATCTGCCGGGAGGGGAGGCGAGCAAGGCAAAGCAGCGGCTCGTTGGTGTTTTTTGGGAAAAGAGCCAGGGCACAGCCCGGCCGGGCAGAGCAGAGGGCAGCGGGCAGCGAGGGCGGCAGCGCCCGCTCGCCTCGGATGCAGCGGCCGGAGATGGCACCGGCAGCCAGATGGGAGTGAGGCGGCTCGGCGGCTGTGACAGCACCGAGAGGATTTGCCGTGAAAACCTCACAAGTTTCCAGCTGGGAAAAGCGGGGGATCTCTCCGCCCGCTGCATAAAAATAAAAAAAAAATCCCTCCACCACCTTCCGCATGCGAAGGCGTAGGACAGGGAGCAAAGAACTCCGCTGCTCACGATGCATCTGGTGGCGCTTCTGTCACTGTCACCGCGCCCGCGATCGCTGCCGAGGAGCACCCGGCGCTCGCCGCGGGGCCCGGCGGCTGCAGCAGCGCCCGGGGGGACATCCCAGCCCCGAGGGGACATCCCATGCCCGGGGGACATCCCCGCACACCCCCGCACCCCGGGGAGCCAGCCCCGGGCAGGTGGCCCCGCACGGCCCCGGGGCAGGAGGGTGAGCGGGGGCCGATGTCCGTGCCCCGGTGCCCAGCCAGGCGCGGTGCCGGGGGCGGCGGGGGCGCGGTGGCAGCGCACGGGGAGGGAGAGGCGAGCAGCGGGAGCACGGGCAGCGCTGCAGCGCATCTCCCCCGCACACACACACGGCTCTCTCATCTCATCCTGCTCTGCTCGTCGCTCGCTCCTCCCGGAGCCTGGCGCGGCTCTCCGGGGCTGCAGCCGCCCCCGCTGCCCCCGCTCCGGCCGGCGGGGCTCGGGAGGGAACCGGCACCGACCCGGCCAAGGCTGGGTGCTGGGGCTGCCCCGCACAGCCCCGGTTCCGCTGGAGAAAACCCCTCCTGACCCTGTCCTGACCTGCCCCGGCCCCCCGCGACCCCCGGGCAGGGGGATGGCTCCGGCCCCGGCATTGCTGCCCGCACCGCCGGGATTCCGTGCGCGCAGCGCTCCCGGCCGTGCCCCGCGGGGATGCCGTGCGCCCGCACCCCCCCCCGCCGAGCCACGGCTCGCTCCAACGCAAACCCAGCGCAACCAGCGCCTCTTCTCTTCCTTTCTTTTTATTTTTTATTTTTTTCCTCCTTTCCCTCAGGCATTGCTTCGTGCAAATGGGGCGATAAATCCAGAAAGCGCCGCGCTCCGTGGAGAAGGGAGACGGGGAGGGCGGCGGGGAGGGGAAGCAGCTGCTCCGGAGGAGGCGGATGGAGCACCTGGAGCGGCACGGGGGGAGCCGGGAGCGGCGGAGCCCCGCGGCACGGCCCTACCTGGAACAGCCGGAGGATGTTGGCCACCATAATGGACACGGAACTTCCCGACGCCCCGATCACTCCAACTACTTTCTCCGGCTTGACGAAGACGGGCGGCTCGCCGTTGGTGCACCTCACGTCGGAGGTGTCCTTCTGGATGAGCGCCTGCACGAAGGTGAGGGACTGCTCCAGCGCGTAGGTGTCCCGGGAGCAGGTGTCCAGGATGCGGGCGCCCAGCGTGACGTTGGGCAGCAGGTCCGGGTCGCTGTTGATCTGGTCCAGGGCGTAGAGCATCGCCTCCAGCCTGTGGATGCCGTTCTCCTTTTTGATGTCCCCGCAGGGGGAGCCCGGGGGGCCCTTGGCGTGCACGGGGAAGAGGCCGCCCAGGGTGATGTCCCCCTCCAGGCGGATGGAGTGGGGCGCGTACATCTCCTGCCCGCGGGCCGCCTCCCCGAGCAGCAGCTCCAGCAGGCAGCAGGGCAGCTCCAGCAGCGCCAGCAGCCGCAGCACCCTGCCCGGCCGGCCCATGGTGATGCCGCCGCCGCCGCCCCCGGGCGCTGCCCCGCGCTCCCCGGGGGCCGGGCCGGGCCGGG
>VXBI01002259.1:169002-213531 GCA_013397375.1 Toxostoma redivivum | reverse complement strand
ATAATAATTAAGGTAGATACAATAATTTTATATATATATAATTATAAAATACTTAGGTTTGAAGAAGCATCTCACCATCACCAGCCCAAACCCTTCTGCTAGAGCACCAAAGAGGTGACATCTGTAAGGTGCTGGGGTGACACTGATGCTGCTGGGCTTGGTGACACTTTGGTGGCTCCCAGGTTTCAGCCCCAGGGAAAAGAAAAATATTGGTTAGGCTTGGTTGGCAGCACCACTGTCTGCTTCTTACTGCCCAGGAAAGGTGGATTTATGGCAAACACAGCTTCCCAGTTCAATGGGGTTTTTGGGTGGGATGACAGAATTGACCATAAAGGTGGTGATGAGCACAGACCTTCCAGAAACCAACTGCAAAATAATCTCAGATCAGCAGGAAACTGCTGAGGTGCTCAAAGATCATCCCCTGTGGGGGTGGAGAGGGGCTGGAATGGGTTCCCAGAGCAGCTGTGGGTGGCCCTGAAGGAGGACATTGTCCCAAGGCCAGGCTGGACCCTGGGCCTGGCACACCCTGGGGCACTGGAAGGTGTCCCTGCCATGGCACCACTGAAGGTCCCTCCCAATCCCCCCCTCCCTACAGAGCATGCACTGTAAAAATTATTTATTAACAAATAAATCTGTTTTTGGAGCACTCCCACCTTCCCAGGGTCATTACTTTGGGTCTGACACAGGGGGGTCACCCAAGGGTGGCTCCAAGCCCAGGTGAGCCCTGAGCTGGAGCTGAAATGTGAAATTTTCTCTGTGCTCCATCAGCCTCTTGCAAAACCAGCCCTAATATTCAAAATTTAGCAACACCATCTGTTAAATAAAAACAACTCATTACTGAACTTAGATCTGGGAGAAGGATCATTTTCTTTCACTTACAACTGATTTTCTTCAGCTGGAAAAACACAAAGAGTTGTTTCCCAGTATTTCTGAACCATTTCCAAAGGTTTCTGACAGCAGCCACGTTCCTAACCTGTAGCCAAAGAAATAACTGTACTATTAATCTGCAACTGGCAGTAACTCCTGACATTTGAATTATGTTGCTGAAAGGTGTCTTTTTACCAGCTGGTAAATAATGATCCCCTAATTACAGATATAAATCTGGGGAGGTAGGAATGCAAGCTGAAAGTGATGGAAATGTTTACTAAAATACGACCCAGAAATGGAGAAGGAGATCAGATTCAGCAGCAGAAAGCCACGGGGGTTTTCTGGATCTGCAGTGGAACCCTGGGGATGCAACACTTCCCTGTCCCAGTGCTCAGTGTGAGGAGAAACTGCTGAATTGTCCCAAGAATTGTCCCAAGAAACGTGAGCAAGCAGTGTGGCATGAAACTCCTCCTCAACCATCCGAGTTCTAATGGCTGCTGCAGGGAAGAGCATTTCTGATGTGCTCTGCTGATAATCAGCAGCCCTTTATTAATTTTGCCTCTCCAGTGAAGTTTGATGAAGAAATGGTTTCCTTTTGGGGCCTGGATTTGTCACCTCTGTGATTCAGATTTATATCACAGATCTCTAATGACAGAAATTGGAAAGAGCTCAAAACTGTAGTTCATTTTTTTAATAATTTTTTTTAAATCACTTTTTAAAATTCTGCCCCAAGTCAGCTATTTTACAAAATCCATGGCAGCTTGATCTGAAATGGCTTTATTTTGGTGCAGCTCTTTCAGGTTTTTTTTTAAGTATTATATTTACTCATTATAATTTTTTGTTATTCCCCGATAATTTAACAAAATACCAAATACAGGTGTATATACAACATATTGTAAATACTAACAGAGCTTGGGGGATGGTGAATGACCTTTCTGAGATCCATCACAGCTCGGTCCAGGTTGGATTTCATAAGTGATAATTGTAATTATCAGCCACAACTGCTGATTGCAGCCCAGAGCTCTGTCCCAGCTTCCCTGAGGGAGGAGTGCCAGGCTCAGCCTGCCTGCCCTGCTCAGGGAACGAGCAGGGAGCTTCCTTCCCGAGCTCAGCTCCTGTCCCAGCACCACATCCATTAACTCTGCAGCACAACACCCAAATTACTCCTTTTTAGCTGCTGCAAGGATTTTCATGCCATGCTCGGGGTGGTTCCATCTCATTGCTGCTGCTTTGCTGCTCCATTATTGAGCACAGGCACTGCCCAGACCAGGATTCATTAATGAGTCACGTTCTGCAATCCTTGTGTTCCCCTGAAAGGAAGGGATTTCTGATACAACATCTGCCTGTGTTCAATTTACAAATTACAACTGAGAGACTGCTCCTGCTCATCCCATCCCAGCCCTGCCCTGGCAGGGACAGCTCCCACTGTCCCAAATTCTAGTGTCCAGCCTGCCCTGGGACACTGCCAGGGATCCCAGCTCCTATGGGCACCCTCAAATTACCAATCTCCCTCTTCCCCACCCTCAAATCACCAATCCCACCACCCTCAAACCCCAAGAACCTCTTTAATGCATCAAGAACTTCCTTTAAAGCATCAAGAACTTCCTTAAAGCATCAAGAACCTCCTTTAAAGCAGACAACACTGAGGCCATCCTGCTGTGCTGATGAAGAACACTCCAGGGGATCACTGTGCATCTTCTGGTGACCAGCACCAACCTTCCCCAGAACTCTGCTCAAAGCCACCCCACCAGCCAGGCTGAAACCCAAACAAGGACCAAACCCCAGCCCAGACCCTGCCATTTCCACACCAGCTCTCTGGGCTGAAGATTAAACCAACACAAGGGGTTTTAGGAGGAAACTTGTCCAGGAGAGGAAGATCTGGGCTGCAGAAGCTGGAGCTGGCATGCAAGGCTGAATTAATAGCTTAATGCAATTCAGTTCTTACTGGTTGCCTGGAAACTAACTTCGGAAAAAAAAAAAAAAAGAGGAAAAGCACAAACCATAATGGGTGTAGAGGGCTTAATAGGGAATTATTGATGCCACTGGACTGTCTGACAGTCTGATGGATTTCTAACGAAATCACTCCAAACACTCCTTTATTATTTTATGTTCTCCTGAACAGCAAGGTCCGAGGCCAAAGGAGAGGAAACACTCCTGGTGCTGGGGTTGGTGCTGGCAGGAGAGGCTGGTGTGTGCCAGGGACAGCCCTGCCTCCCTCCGTGCTCCCCATCAGCCTGCCATGCTCTCCAGCAGCACTCACTGCTCAATTCCTGCCCAGTTAACCCTTTCTGACCTGCTCACAGGCAGGAGCTGCCTCATTCCAGCCTCAAACCACACAGCTCAGGAAGCTCATGGTTCTTTGGGCAGGGTTGTAGTGGATGCTCATCTTTGTGTTAATGGGGAGGGTTAAAAACACGCCCTGGAAAGTTCCTGCCATGCCAAAGGCTCTGGAATCCAGGGATCCCAGCTGAGCCTGGAGGAGATGAGGGATGTCAGGCAGGAGCAGGGACCAGCCAGAGCTGGAGCTGGTTTGGGTGGAAAGCTCCTGTCCACCCCAGCAAGGACCTGCCAAGCCTGGGAAGGCAGGAAGTTAACTGTTAATGATGAATATTTTAATTAACTAATGGTTCTGGCATCACAAAGCAGCCCCAGGTGACAGGAGCATCACCCAGAGCAGCTCCAACAGCCAGACCCTGGGGCCCAGTGCTCCATCTTGGAACAGTGCAGCTTTTATCCTGATTATTTTTGGCAGGAATTAGGTCAGTTTAATTACCTTCCACCTCAGATGAGCATCCACCTCTCTCCTGGCTACTTTTGGATATATAAATAATGCCCTGATGACACCACACCACGAACCCCAGCACGCTCAGGCTGCTGGAGACCCTCCCCACACACAAATATCCCTTTGTGGGCCTCAGACACAAACCCTGGCAGCTTCTCAGGGACAAGGACAATCACATGTCACAAACAGCTTTGAGAGCAGGCTCTGCCCCTTCTCCCACCTCTGAGGTGCATTGTACAAGGGCTGGGTAATGGAACTGTAATATAGAACATATTGTAATATAGAACAGCACAGGGCTAATTTTGAGTCTGCTCCTGATTTATCTGTGATGTCAAGATATTCAGTAGATACCTCGAGAGCATTTTAAAGAGTCTCTAAATAAAGCAAGTCATTATTTCTTGCTAAAAATGGGGTTTAAAATGAGCTAGTTACTGAAAAAAAAAAAAACAACAAACTGTAAATTGTTTTCCAATTCCATAGGTCCCTTTCCTGTCTCCAAGTGATCTGTGGTAATAAAGTATCAACACGGAGATCAAATGCCCCAACAAAATTATTTAATGACTTATAGAATGTACATCAAATCCCTACAACCTAAGCTAAGCCAAACATAACCACACTCCCCTTTTATTGCAGTTCTTTAGACACTGGGGGTATAAATAGAATTTAGCTCACCAGTTCACTTCTTTCTCATTGCTATCCCGTTACCCACAAGTTCTGTTGTCTGTGCATCTCTTTTCAGGAGTTCCTGAACCAACAAACCTGGAAGGTGGAGCTGTTTGAGCCCTCAGTCGTGAGAGGAATTCCTGGATTTTGCAGAAGGAATGGAAGGGAGGACGTGGGTTCCAGGCTGAGGAACTGAAAACTCTTTTAGGCACAGGCTGCCCTCTGAACCAGTGTGGAATTCCAGGGGTGTCCCCTCGCTGTTGGGTGTTTGTGCCACGTGAGGAGCCAAGGAACCAGCACAGCCTCACCTTGGGAGGGACCTGGGGCACCTCATTGCAGCTGGGAACAACGAGGGCATCTTCTGCCACAGGAATTCCCAGGAGAACGACCTGCTTTAATGGGAAAACACCTGGGGAGAACACCAAAACAGCTGCCAAACAGCTGGATTGATGATCAACAGCTGGACTTGATCTTAGAGGCCTTTTCCACCCTAACAGCTCCGTGGTTCCATGAGGAATGAGCAGAACTTTGTCCCAGTGAGATCCTGCAGAAGGTGGAGCAGTCCAGCGTTCCCAGCCCTCGAGCTCTGTCGTGGCAGAAAGGCAGGAGCCTCTTTTTAAATGGAGAATGTAAAACCCCTCCCTCCAAATTATTATAGTTTTGAAATGAAGGGGCTCTCAGGCAAAGATATGGGAATAGGAATAACAGTTCTTTACTAGGGAAATTCAAACAGAAATAGAGAATTACAGAGAACAAACCCAAAGCAGTGCAGAGTGAGAATCCAGCCTGCCCCCCATCAGTCAGTCAGGGGTTGGGGCAGTGCCATCCCATGGTGTCCATCCTCCTGCAGTGACAGATGTGGCTCTGCTGCAGCAGTGCTCCTGGAGAAGGGGCAGTTTTCCTCCCCAGGCCCAGGGATGATGTGCAAGGCTCTGGATTTCCTCTGGGATCCAGTGGGAAAAGGCTGCTCTGGTGTTCCCAATGCCAGCTTGGATCCGGGTAGGAAATGCTCGGCTCCTCCCCCTGGCTGGAGCATCTCCCCATGGGATGATGGATTTGGATCAGCCATGGCCTGGGACCTGATGGGATGATGGAATTTTATCAGCCATAAAATGAGATTCAGTGGGATGATGGAATTTTATCAGCCATAAAATGAGATTCAGTGGGATGATGGAATTTTATCAGTTATTCAGTAGGACTCCATGGCCCATGAACAGGAGATATCTCCTGGAGGGAGGATGGGCTGTGGAAAGATAAAGATCACTGCCCCAGCTGGGTTAACTGGTGTCCATGAACAGCAGATATCTCCACAGAGATCAGGATCACTGCCCCAGCTGGTTTACAGATGTCCCATTAGCAGATAAATCTCCCCCAGACATCAGGATCACTGCCCCAGTGGTGACAGAACACACATTTCTGGTGCCATCCTGTATTGCAGCCCAAGACAGGCTCTAACCCAGGAGTTTGGAATTAAGCCCGTACCAGGAGTGAGATTCCCTGGAAAAGCAGGAGTGGGCACTGGCCATGCCCCAGGAGCTGTGGAGCAGGTCTGGCAGTGCCAGCACAGGGAGGGCAGCCAGCCCCGAGTGCCAGGGGGGCTCCTCTGCTCCACAGCATCCCTGAAGCACCAGAGAGAGCAGAAATGACTGGAGATGACACCTGCAGGGGGACTGGCAGCCACCAGGCTGGGTGTGGGTGACCTTGGTGACCACAGTGGTGTGGGGAGCTCTGGGTGGAGAGCAGGGACAGCTCCTGCCCCAGCCCAGCCCCTGCAGGGTGTGAGCAGCCTGCCAGCCAGCTCTCATCACAACCTTTCATGGAAATTGCTGTCTCCTCCTTGCTGTCTGTGGAGTTAAAGTGATTTATCTGAGCTCAGCAGCTGTCTCCAAATGGGTAAACTTGTGATGGTGGACAAAACAAAAAGCATCCCTGAGCCTTTTCTTCTGGGAAGAGGGAGATGTCCTCCCAAAGTTCAAAAATGTCAAAGTCTTATTTCTTCCTAGCTGCTGGAACAAGTCATTCCGAGGCTGTTACTCTGCAAAATAATTCATAGATTCCAAATACTGATATTTATAGCTGAAGCAGAACTCCTAAAATCTCGTGGTTCTAATGGGAATGTTGGCAGGTCCTTTATTATGTCACAGCGAGCAGTGGTGTTAAAAGTTCTGGAATCAAACTATCAATGCATGATAAATGGGGGGTGAGCTGCTCGTGTCACACCACTTATTAAGTTGGTACCATAAATTATTGCACTGTAAAAATCAATGTTTACTTCAGACTTCCATATTTTCATTGCTATATTCTAGAATTCATTTAAAAACTACAAGAAACAAAAAAAAAAAAGGAAAGAAAAAAAAAAGAAATCCAAAACCACGTGAAACAGGAAAATTCGTTTTCTTCAGGCTGAATTGTTCTCTATTACCTAAACAAAACAACAGCTGATGGTGTTGCAGTTATTATAACCAGCTTGACAAGAAAGGATGAATTGGAGATGGATCAGACCAAGGAGTAAGATAGTAACAAAAAATTCCAAGAGTTGAATTAAGAAAAGTATGATTTTTTTTTTTTTACAACGAATCACTACTTACCAGCCAATTTAAACTTTTTATTCTCAGGTGAGACCTCCAGGAGCACAGTCAGTGTAGTGTGAGTGTCCCTTTAATGTCAGGCACGATGTTCTAATGTCAATTCTCCTGGATTTTGCACAAGGAGAAGCATCCACTGCTGGGGCAGGACACCCCTCACCCTGCCCTGCTCTGAGGGGATGCTGAGAGCTGCCAAAATCTGCCTGGACAGCACAAAGTGAGGAAAATCCTTCATTTACTCAGTGAGAAAAATCCTTCATTTATTTATTGAGAAAAATCCTTAATTTACTTCATGAGGAAAATCCTTCATTTACTCAGTGAGAAGAATCCTTCATTTACTTAGTGAGGGAAATCCTTCATTTATTTAGTGAGGGAAATCCTTCATTTACTCAGTGAGAAAAATCCTTCATTTATTTAGTGAGGGAAATCCTTCATTTACTCATCCTGAGCTGCTCAGACCTCTGGGATGCCCAGCCATCCCCAAAAGATTTCCCCCACATTTAGGATCCCAATCCCTGTATTTCCAGTTGTTAAACCCTGCTGGGGGACACTCAGGAACAGCCAAGGCCAAAGGGATTTGTGTGGGAGGAAATCCCATGGCCCTGTTTGCAGGGCACAACCAAAGGTGATCACACCTGGCTGGGAAAGTGTCACACACATTTAGGAGCAGCCTGGCAGCACCCCTGAATGCAAACAGCAAGAAAAAACACATTTTCGAGGTTTTTACACCCAAAGAGTGGAGCTTTTCTTGAAAAAAACCCAAAAAACTGTCCCTGGTGTTTCTGGCAGTTTGGTTTCAGCTCATTCTTGGCAGGAGCTGCACGCCAGCAGCGCCTTCCCCACTTTGTTTTGATAGACTCTGTCTCCCAAAATCCGAGTTTTGGGGATTCCTCTCCTCGAGCTCAGCACTCTGGAGCATTCTGCACTTCCTAGAGCTGAGGGCAGCACGTACCAAGTGCCCCCCACAATGTGCAGAACCTCCTTTCCTGCAGGCCAGGCACAGCCCCGGGATTTATTGCTGATAAATCAGAGATTTCACAAACAACAGCATCAAAGAGCACATTAGCTGTGCCTGGAGCAGCACAGCCCATCTCACAGAGGTTTTATGACACATGATTCAAAGGGACAAATTAAGAGGCCTCAGAAGATTTGATGGCTTTTCTTACCTCATCTGTGTTTGCAGAGGCTCTGGTGGTGTGTGTTTGAAATAACGGGGTTGGAAGAGCCAGGTGTCAGTAAGGGAATGGGACAGGGAGAATTTCCCACCTCACACAGCCCAGGGACAGGAGCCAGCCAGGGCAGGGGGCACCAGAGCCCAGGGACAGGCAGGGACACTTGGTTTGGGGACTGAGACTGGACACTGTCAGGAATTGGGGGAATTTGGGGGTTGAAGCAGGACGCTGCCTTGGTTTGCTTGAGGGACACCCACACTCTGGGATTCTGGGATTCCCCTGCCCTAAAAAAAGAAAGGGAAGAAGGGAAGGAAGAAAGGAAGAGAGAGACAGAAAGAGAATGAGGGAAATATGGAAAGAGAGAAAGAGAGAAAGAGAGAAAGAGAGAAAGAGAGAAAGAGAGAAAGAGAGAAAGAGAGAAAGAGAGAAAGAGAGAAAGAAAGAAAGAAAGAAAGAAAGAAAGAAAGAAAGAAAGAAAGAAAGAAAGAAAGAAAGAAAGAAAGAAAATCTGAATTGTGCCAGATAAAAGTTTAATATTTAAACTTCACCTACCTTTAAAAAGGGGGCTGAGGCACAAGGCATGGCTGCCTATGAGTGAACAAGTTCAGCAAGGATTCTGTGCAGGGTGGAGGAGGAGAAGGTTGTCACTGACCTCCCAGGAAAAGCCTCTCAGATCTCAGGCCAAGACTGCCCCATGCTACAAATAAACATTTTTAACCTCTTGTTGGCCGTGCTACACCCTAATGGGGCTCCCAAAGGTCGAGTGCCTGTGCTTGTCACTGCCTGGGGTTTGAGCAGCTCTCCAGGCAGGCTTTGCAGATGCACAAACTCATTAATCTTGCAGGTTCAGGGTGCATCTGCAATCTTCTTGCATCCCACATTCCTACCTATTACCTCCAATTTAGATCATCTGCCTTGTTTTCCAGCCTGCAGAGGGGATCTGAGCCAGCACAGCTCCTTGCTATGGAGACTTGCTCCTGGGTGACGTGAGCACAGAGCTCTGCATTCCAATCAAAAGAACAACCTCGGAGGAGCCTGTGAATCCTCAGTGCTCACACTGTCCTGAGTGAAAAATCACACATCTGCAGAGGTTTAACTAATCAAACCAATTATTTTGCTGCAACAATATGAAATAAAAGTTGTTTTTGTTTTTTTGGTTAAAAATAATAGACAATCTGAGCTAATGTTGTGAGGAAGGATGTATTGCAGAGCTGCTCTGGGGCAATGTGAGGGGCTGAATAAACCCTGTGTGCATCCTGGGTCTGTCCTGCACACCCCATCGTTCTTCACAGGCCTGGAGGGGTTTATTGCCCATCCCTGGATGTTCATGGACCTGGTGGACAAAGACTTCTCAGAATCCCAGAATGGTTTGGGTGGGAAGGGGCCTTAAATGCCATCCCAGCCCTGCCATGGCAGGGACACCTCCCACTGTCCCAAACCCCAATGTCCAGCCTGGCCTTGGGCATTCCAGGGATCCAGGGGCTGCTCTGGGCACCTGTGCCAGCCCTGCCCACCCTGCCAAGGAACAATCCCTGCCCCAAATCCCATCCAACTCTCCCCACGAGTGTTTTTTGCACAGTTTCCCTCCCAGAGGATCCGTTCCTGAGCTCTGCAGGGACGGAGGCAGCACAGCCCAAGGAAAAGCTCCCAGCTCCAGCCCAGGACTGCTGTCCTTGGCATGGCAGAGGAGAAGCAGCTTTGGCTTTGCTCTGCAGGCACAGATGGATTGAAGCTGGAGCGTGGTCAGGCTCCAGCCCCTGCCCAGCCAATTGTTGCTCACTGAGGTGTGCAAGTGCAGGGGGACGTGAGGATTTTAAGGTCCCTTCCCAGCCAAGCCATTCTGGGATTCTGTGCTATTTATGTCTCAGAGTTCCTAATTTACTCACTGCATATTCCACATATCATGTTCAATCTTAAAATACTACTTATCTTTATATTATTTTTAATTAAGTGCAACACTTTGTGGGGTTTTTTTTGTTTGGTTTTTTTTGTTGTTTTTTTTTTTTTTTTTTGTTGTCCTGACCTTTCCAGAGCACTGAGCTTTCCCAGCAAACCCAATCATTTGCCCATGCTGCACAAAGGCAAAGCTAACTGCAAAATAATATTGGTGCCATCTATTTATAGCAGCTATAAAATCCCCCCAGGAAGCTGGTAAATCCCCTTCTCTGTGCTCAGATCTGAGGGGCCACAGCTTTGCTTTTCCAGTAGGGTTTCATTATCCAATCCTGGTGATTGATGCTATTCCTGAGTAATCTTTCAGACAAATGAGCCCTCCCCATCTCATTTCCATAACTGTTTTATCACCGTGTGAATTAGTTCCTCACACTTCTGCAGAGTTACCTCTCCAACAGGAATTTCTTTACAGAGCAATAGAAACATCCAGCAAATAAAAAATGTCCCAGCAAGTGCTGAATATCTCCCAACAAACCTCAGATTCTTCTCTTTCAACAATTAAAATATTGACATTTTTACATCAACTCCTTTCTCAACAGGTGAGAAAATCCAAACCAGGAAACAAGGACCAGGCAGAAGGTAGGGATGTTTTCTAGGAAAAATACTGGTTATCCAATAAAATCCAATCCAGACATAAAATCCAACTATGTGAAAATCTTCCTTTGTCAATATCTACAGGAGTTTCCTAAAACATCTCTTCTTTTTGGAAAATAGCTTCAAACTAAATCAAAAACCAGCTTCAGAAATGGGGTTTAGAGGACTTAGAGACAAGAAAAGCCATTTTTTTTCTGAGGCAATCTGGGTTTGCTTAGATTGGTTCCCTCAATTCTGAGCAGAGGAAGGTGTGAAAATAGGCAAAGAGGAGGACAAGATTTGACTGCTCTGGATGAAAGGATCAATTCCAGGCGAGTTTCTGTTTGTGCTCACTATAAACCCATTTTTTCAAGGGTCTCACATAAATCCAAATGTACTCTGGCACTGAATGAAGAATGGAATTAAAACCAGGCTGGGGATTTGGGGTGTGGGTGGTCACATTCAGCCACAGAGGTCTCACACTTCACCACTGGTGTGTGTTTAAGATGCTCTCTTCATCAAAAAACTTACATTTAAAAAGAAAATAAAATATGTTAAGCCCTTTGCTGAGGACAGAATGTGAGATCAGAGCAAACACCAGGTGTGGAAAACTGCAGTCATAATTCAACTGCTCAGATATTTCAGTATTTTCAATTTTAAAAGCCATTCTTGCTAAAAAGCTGTCACATCCACAAGCTGACCAATGCCATGTATAAAAAAATTGTCCTTCAGAATTACTTTAATCACAACAGATGTTCCCAAACCAGGTTTTAAAGCAGTACCTAATGGTAGGATTTGTCTAGGAGAGTTCAGCAGCAGAGTGCAGGGAAAAGAGCACTGAGGTAGAACCCAGCTCTGCCAAGGGTTGCAGTGCCAGTTAATCCTGCATTTTGGGGGATTTCCCACCCAAATCCTACATTTTGGGGGATTTCCAGGCAGGCCCCCCCTGAGCAGCCCAGGGCTGGGTCAGGCTGTCCCTGTGCACCCCCTGCACCCCAGCAGCTCCTGCAGTTCCAGTTCCTGAGTAGGATGGGAGGGGTTGGGGCACAGCTGGGCACAGCTGGCACAGCTGCAGGAGGGTCCAGCAGGAACCAGGAGCACCCAGTGCTGATAATCTCGGCTTTCAGGGGGTTTGGATGCCTGATGGTGGCCCTGAAGGGTGGTGGGATCTTGGCTGGTGACACATTAGCAGCAATCCCTCCGTGTGCTTGTTCCCTCTCCTGTTCGATGATCCCAGCCCTGCCACCCTCCTTCCCAAAGCTCTGCTCCAGGAATGTCCTGTCCTGGTGGGGAGTGCCAGCAGCCAGCCCAGCTCCCAGCTGAGGGCATCCCAAAGCCTGAGCAGCTCATCCCAGCACAAATTCAGGGCTGGGATGCTCAGATCCAGTGAATCCCCGACTCCCAGCTGAGGGCATCCCAAAGCTTGAGCAGCTCATCCCAACACAGTCAAGGTTGGGATGCTCGGATCCAGTCAATCCCCAGCTCCCAGCTCATCCCAAACCTTGAGCAGCTCATCCCAGCACAGTCAGGGTCAGGATGCTCGGATCCAGTGGATCCCCAGCTCTTCCCAAAGCTTGAGCAGCTCATCCCAGCTCAGAGCCAGGGTTGGAATGCTCTGATCTAGTGGATCCCCAGCTCCCAGCTCATCCCAAAGCCTGAGCAGCTCATCCCAGCTCAGAGCCAGGGTTGGAATGCTCTGATCTAGTGGATCCCCAGCTCCCAGCTCATCCCAAAGCCTGAGCAGCTCATCCCAGCTCAGAGCCAGGGTTGGAATGCTCTGATCTAGTGGATCCCCAGCTCCCAGCTCATCCCAAAGCCTGAGCAGCTCATCCCAGCTCAGAGCCAGGGTTGGAATGCTCTGATCTAGTGGATCCCCAGCTCCCAGCTCATCCCAAAGCCTGAGCAGCTCATTCCAGCACAGGCAGGGCTGGGCTGCTGGGATCCAGTGGATCCCCGTTCCTGGCCTCGTTGCCATGGCAGCAGAGCACCAGGGCTGCTCCTCTGCTCTCTCCTCTCTGGAAGCACAGCTCTGCTGCCGAGCACTCCCAGCTCCTCACCCAGCAGGGACCCGGCCGGGCAGGGGTGACCCCGGGCTGGGGCTGCCACCTCGGCTGCTTTGGGAGTTCCTACTGCTCCCCTAGAACGTGGGCAGACAGGCACAGCAGGGATGGGGAAAGCAGGGAATGCAGCCACAGAAGCCAGCGAGGTGAATCCTGCAATTTATGGTTCCTGCAGTAAAATCACAGAACTTTGTGTCACCACTCCAGGAGCTCAGGGCGACACAGAGCTCCTCCAGACTCCTCTCTGCTGGCATTAATGATGGAATCATTTATATTTCTGTATAAGCTGGTGCCAAAATGTCCTCATCACTTTAAAAAAGAAAACTTGGTGACATTAGTATAAACTATAGGGAATTGCCACCTCTTATAAATCAAGATTTTTGTTGAAAACAAACACATTATTCTCCATATCCTTGTTCCTCATGTTCTGTGCTTGTTCCTCAGCCTTAGGATGAGCTGAATTTCCACTGAGACATCTCTCAAGCCTTTACTCTTAGATTTCCCTCCAAATTTCCTGTTTATATAGAAAATATTGCTGTTTGCATACAGCCTGGCATTACCTGTCGTGCAGGTGGAGCTCGGGGTTTGTCCCCTGCAGATCCCTGAGCAAGGACACCTCTGGATGTGGAAATGGGAAGAAGGCCCCAGCAGCTTTCATCCTCTTCCACTTGTCCTTGAAGGATTTCCTTCCCTTTGGAATGTTCTCTCTGAAACTGTGCCAAAATCAACAGCGTTCCTCAAAATCAATTTGTCATTTCTTGAACAACAGAAGAAAACATAATATTCTTGGGCATATAATATGCAAAACATGCTTGGGTTTATTATTTGAAAAACTCAGACAGCTTTGCCTTTGGAGATTAGGGAGAACAGAAATATCATTCCCCATGCAGAAATAACATTCCCCATGCAGAATTAAAGCTGTTTTCCTCAGCAACATCCACAAATGCTGTCCCAGGTGTCTCCCTGTTTCTGTCCATGGCTGCACATCCCTTCAGCAGCCACGTGGGACACGGATGTGAGCAGCATCTCAGAACCCAAATTTCACCTTGCTCCCCATCCCCAGTTACCCATTCCTTACAAATTCGGGGTGGTGTCCCTGCCCCTGCAGTGAACTGGGCTCTGAGGTGGCTCCCACCCCATTCCAGGATTCCAGGGCGTGTCAGTGCCAGGCAGCAGGACAGGATGGGAAATGTTCATCCTATAGGAAATGTTCTATGGGATGGGAAATGCTCCATGGGATGGGAAATGTTCCCTGTATGGGAAATGTTCCATCCTATAGGAAATGTTCCATCCTATGGGAAATGCTCCATGGGATGGGAAATGCTCCATGGGATGGGAGCCTCCCCAGAGTGACACACTGAGGGCACAGGGCACATCCTCCTGCCTGCATTGCCATGGCTTGTCGTGATAAAAATCCTCCAGAGAACACAGGGCGAGGGCTGGAACAGAGATGGTGCAGCACCCAGAGTAAATTGGAGAAACAAAATTAGAAACAATCTGTGTTTCAAAAATGTGGTCAACAGAATGCATCACCATGACAATTCTTGCTAGAAGCAACAAGAGAGGCTTCCTGGCAGCTCTGAAGGAGGGCTGCTTCAGCAGGGAGGATTCATCAAAATGCAATTTACAGCACCAAAAAAATATATCTGTAGTGGCATTTCATTGACTTTTATTCTTAAAATGTGAGAACTAGACTGAAGAAGCATTACCTTACACTGAATTCTGTGAAAATCCTGGTCCTGACAGAAAATCAGAGACATCTTTAGCGTGTTCCTTGGTGGTTGCATTCCAGACAAAGCTAAAATAAGGATCAAAGATTTATATCACAGATATAAAATAAAATCAAACGAGAGGCTCAGATTAAGGCACACAGAGGTGGGCTTTAAATTATAAATATGATTCTAAAAGGAAATGTAAAGAAAGGATTAAAATACCCACACAATGAAAAAATATTTCCTTTTAAAGGTGCCACCACGTCCCAGCTCTGGAGAAACACAACTTGCTGCAATTTTAATGATGGCTCTCTGAAAACATCCCATCCCAGCTGCCCTCCCTGGTGTGACACACACACACACAGAGAGCTGGGAAATCCCAGCTGGAGAATTCTCTCCCAGGCCTGGATCTCTCCTGCCCCTCAGCTCCATCCCAGCCTGATGAGCTGTTGGGGCTGCAGACAGGGAGGAACTCTCCCAGGGTGATAATCTGGTCAAACCAGGCTGGAATCTGGTGAAAAGCAGAGTGGGATTCACAATAAAGATGAACACTGGTGTTTTCCCGTGGGACACACCCTGAGCTCTCAGGGATGTTTTTCCCAATTATCCAACGAGCTGCTGTCCTGTCCCAGCTCCGTGTAACATGCTTTAAATACGAGCTGTCTGTTCAATAAATTTGGATTTTTTCCCTACAGAGCTCCCTGTGTGCTGCTGTTCTTGTTCTCTCTCTCTCTCTCTCCAGGGCAGTGAGCACACCTGGCACGCTGGGTGAGGATTCACAGCCACAAAAACGGATTATCTTCATTTGGGGCAGCTCTCCTGATCAATGGGGTCACCCAAATGTGTTCATGGGGAGAGGGCTCAGCTGGAAAGAGAGAAAAAAGGAGCAAATCTACCAGGAGAGAAAGGCAGGGAGCACAGAGCAGCTGTGGATCCCTGGAATGCCCAAGGCCAGGCTGGACACTGGGATTTGGGACAGTGGGAATGGGTGGGATTTAACATCTCAACTATTCTGGGGTTCTGTGATCATAAAAAAAAAACCCCAAGGAACACAGCAAGGTTCTGATGACAAATGGAATCAAGAGCAGCAAGGCTGGGGGTGGTGGTGGGATGGAAATCACGTCTCCACCTCTGGAGCTTCCCCAGCAGCTCTCCCTCAGGGGTTACTATTTACTACATTTTAGGGAGGGCAGGCACTGAGGATAAATTTCCTCTCTTAAGGCCATAAATCTCTGCAGGTCTGACTGAACGCTCAGCATGGTATATGTGTGTGGCTGGGCTGACCTTGAGCTGGGGAAAAGTTTGTTAAAAAACTTCTCCTTTTGGAAAAAAAAAAAAACCATTGCAGGCTGACAAATCCTGCACAGCTGTCCATCAACTGCCACAAGTTGTCTTAATTTTTTTTAGTGCTTAAATAACATTTCTTTCTCATCAAAATACTTTGTGTCAAATATTTCATTTTGAATGTTATGCTATGTTAAAAAATAGTAAATCACTTAGCAACTAAAATGAAATATCTAACGTGAGGTCAGATTGGCCACTGTTGATTCTGGGTTGAAATAACAATTTTTTATCAATTTTGCTTTTAATAAAGCTTTTTTTTTTTTTTTACTTTTTTTCCCCAGGCAATTTCGAATTGCCAGGGAATAAAATAAATATATTACCCTCAGGTAGGTACTGTATAAGTAATATATAGCAGAGTTATAATAGAACACTGAAAAACTCCATTACATTCCTGTTCCTTTGTCAGAGGCAGGAGTGGTTGGAGCAGCACTTGTATATCTCAGTGATATCTAATTCCCAGGGAAAACCCAGCTGCAGGCAAACAGCCCCATCAAACACTGTCAGCAAACAGATTATTCACAGAACCCAAAAGGAAAAAAAGAAACAGCAAAAGAGACAGTGTCTATAACAGTCATAATTCACAATAAAATGGTTTTTACCTTAATGGCAGCTGGAGGTGCAGCATGGAATGGGGTCAGGAGGAGGCAGGGTCTCTCACCTTGGGTTTTAGGGGAAATCTCCCCTGGCAGCAGCCTGGCCAAGCTCTCACTGGGTATTGGATCCCGTGGAAAATGTGTCCTGGAAGAGGAAATCACAGCATGGAGTCACTGGTGTCAGGAAAATGAACCCACAAACACCAGAGGTTTATGTCCAAAAAGGAGACAGAGGAGTCCTTTTTGCTTTATTCCAATAAAGGGAGAGGCCATGGGACATTCCCCTGGGATCTCTCACATTTTTGGAGGACTCCCCTCCTTTTTATCCCAATTTCCCTCTCTCTTTCCCCATTGCTGAGGTACCTGAGAGGCACAGACTGCCCAAATCCTGATACCTAAAATCCCCCTCTCATGTACAACCCTCCCTTTTAATTTTTAATTCTTACTGAATTCATAGTTTTTCCCCGTTGCTTCTTTGATCTTTGGACATCCAAATTCATTTATCAGCAGCCCTACAGTTTGTTTGTAAAGGCAAATAACTTTTCCATTCATCAATCAGTGGAATCCATCCCATTGTTTCTTTTATCTCTCAGTGCTGGTCCTATCTACAAGCAGATCCACAGCTCATTTGTAAAGACAAATTCCACATTGCTCTCACTGGGAAAGGCTGGAAAAGCCCCCCCAGCCTGCCCAGTGCAGCGTGTGCAATCAGACTGTGGCACTAATTACCCAATTATGAGATATTGCACATTCCCACATCTGCCCTGTCCAACTCCCCAACTCCTGTGTGTCTGCAGCTCCTGGGCTGAGGGGAGGGAGCTTCTCCTGACCCCCAGGAGGTGCAAATTCGCTGCTTGTCTCACAAACCTCTGCTCTGGGGCACAGGGAGGGAAAATCAGGAATAACTGTGAGGATCTGGGAGGGAAGGAAGGCAAGGCAGGGCTTGAAGCCAGAGCTGAGCTGCTCCAGCCCCCAGGGGTCTGACCTGCACGGACTGGGGCTGGGACCCAGAAAGTTCTGATGGAGCCAGGTAATTCTGCAGGATCCAAGTAATTCTGATAGACCCAGATTAATTCTGATAGACCCAGATCAATTCTGATGAACCCAGATAATTCTGATGGACCCAGCTCAGCCCTGCAGGACCCAGCTCAGCCCTGTTAGGACCCAGCTCAGCCCTGCTGGACCCAGTTCAGCCCTGCTGGACCCAGCTCAGCCCTGCAAGACCCAGCTCAGCCCTGTTAGGACCCAGCTCAGCCCTGCTGGACCCAGTTCAGCCCTGCTGGACCCAGCTCAGCCCTGCAAGACCCAGCTCAGCCCTGTTAGGACCCAGCTCAGCCCTGCTGGACCCAGTTCAGCCCTGCTGGACCCAGCTCAGCCCTGCAAGACCCAGCTCAGCCCTGTTAGGACCCAGCTCAGCCCTGCTGGACCCAGTTCAGCCCTGCTGGACCCAGCTCAGCCCTGCAAGACCCAGCTCAGCCCTGTTAGGACCCAGCTCAGCCCTGCAGGACCCAGCTCAGCCCTGGTAGACCCAGTTCAGCCCTGCTGGGGTGTCCCTGTGTCCATCCACAGCCACCCCCCTGTCCCATCTCCCCCTCTCCTGGCCACATCCATGAGGATGGATGCTGGAACATTTCCCGAGCAGTGACGTCAGCCTTCCCCCAGTGCTCCCAGTTGTGTCCGTGGGCTGGGCTGCCCAACACCTCCCTCCAGGAGGGGAGCCTGGCCCCGGTGACTCACGCTGCCACCAGCGAGGTGACAAAGTGCTGCATTTCCTCACCAGTCACAGAGGGGGCACAGCTCCAGCCCCCCCGCTCTATTTATGGGTGCAGGCAGGGAAAAACATGCTCCTGCCACGTTTTAAAATAAAATCTCTGTGAGCTTGGTGAAAAACACCAGATGACTGCACGCAGGGATGAGGGGATGTTAATGCAGACAGTGACACCTCCAGTTTTTGTGCTGCCTGGAGGAGGCACCAGCCTGGCCTTTGGGGACCTGGTGGCTGCCCTGGCATCAGCAGAGGGTGGGAAGGGCAGGACACACCCTGGGAAAACCAGGAAAACAAAAAATAAACACAGGTCAAATTCTGGTCAAGCTTTGAAACCAAATTCTGGCCGAGCTTTGAAGCCAAGCTGGCAAAGAGAAAACAGGAACACTTGAAAATTTCAAAACATTTTCATTTTTTCAGGAATTTATGAATCTACAAAAGCCTCATTGATGCATCTGAAACAGCTCTGGCTTTCTAGTATTTATTTAAATAATTCTTCCGAGTGTTTCACAGGATGTTCAGCCCTTCAAGTGAAGCTGTACAGCAGCAATTATAAAATGCAAAGGGCAACACTGCTCAAATGAGAGACCTCAGCCACAGAGAGGCTTTAGCTTCTCTAAACCTCATTTGTAAGCAGGGATAAAATGGAAGAGTAAATGGAGGAACCTGATAGCTTCATGTCAGGAAAGACATGAACCGTGACACAGCAGTGTCAGCCAAAGGAAAATGAGCTGTTAAAGCACCTGGAGTGGAACAACACACGCTCTCTGAAGTGGCAGATTAAAGAAAAAAACCTGATAATGGGTCACGAGTGATGAAATTTATGCCTTGTTTCTGCCGTGCACCGGGACTTCCACTCTCAAACCTGCAGTCAGAGCAGATTAGATTGCCTCCAAATGAAAGTGTCAAGGTAAAACCCGGCAAGTGTAGTTCAACAGCTCTGTAAAAACATTGGCAGCGAGGGAAACAAGAGAACAAACCTCATTCTGCTTTGCCTGCACCTGGAGAACAAGGCTTGAGCAGAGGCAGCAGAAATGGGATAAAAACCCAGGGCCCGTAGCAGAGGGCTGGAAGGAGGCCTTAAGTACCTGTCAAAAGTTGTTAAATAAGATTTTTTGGAACTAAACCATGATTCAGCTTTTCTAATATCACATAAAGCTAAAAATTGGAGAAAAGGTGAGGGCTTTTTTATTGACCTTGAGGAGGAAACAACCCCTGGATGGCTGGTGGCTGCAGGGAACAGGCAGTTCCAGCCTGCCTGATTACTGAGCAAAACACTCTCCCAACCATTTCTTTTCCCCTCCTGCTTCAAGCAATGCCTCAGCACAATTTAACAGCTTCCAATCCACTAACTAAAATAACTGAAAGGTCTTTATTTTCCCAGGCAGAGGAGAGCCCAGGAGCATTTCCATCAGGTCTGTCTGGCACAGGACGTGTCTCGTCACAATGCCCACGGTGGCATTTCCACACTGCTGGGGAATGCTGGGGGTGGGAGGCTGCACTGCCTGCAAATATCCCCAGTGACACACTGTGGAGGAGAAAAACTCATTTTCCTCATGACCCTCAATGAGTTCTGGCAAAAAAACCCCAAAAAACTCCAGGCCTGGGTTCATTATTTCTCCGAGCTCGGAGGGAAGCGTGGATGGATCCCACCCCAGCTGACCCCTCTCCCCTCAAAGTTTAATGCAGCTTTTTGGAACTTTTATCAATTGGAACAAGAGATCTTCCTCGGATCATAAACTCTGAGGGGAATCAGTAAATTCTGCTGTTTTATTGTGCTGACCTTTAGACCACCATCTGTCTTTTGACTCTTCGGTTTATAAATGAGAAAATACCACGAGGTGCTGGTGCTGCTCCTTCCAGCACCACACACAGACCTTAAACCCTTCAGCACTGGGCTGGAAGTTACATTTTTATTGAGTGACTGCTTGAAGCAATGGAAAAGAAGGAAAAAAAAAAACCCTGCCCATTTATAATCACTTTTAATGCCAGTGAGCAGGATTTTTTATTTGCTTACATCATGTACTGCTAAAGTCCTATTTTCTCTGTTAAGTCTGTGTTTTGAAAAGTCCTTGGCATTTTAATTGGCTCAACATTTCAATCCTCTGTCAGAAAAGAGACTTGCTGAGAAAACACCACCTGATTTTCCTGGGGATTCCTCAGAGCCCCCCAAGTGCTGCTCCCCCTGGGCAGAAGTTTGCAGCTCTCACCCAAACCTCTCCCTCTGGAACAGCCTGGCAAATCCAAACTGGAGCAGGATTTTGGAGCAGGAGCTCTCTGCCTGCACCTGGCTCACAGTGAGGGATCCCAGACCCAGCTTTGCATTTCTTCTCCTCCACCAAGGAGTGAGAAAGAAAGAAAAAGCCACAAGTGGCTGGAGCTCTGCAGAGCTGGAAGGGAACATTTGGTGTGGGAGCTGCACTAAAAATGTTACCTGTGGTCACCAGCTCCTCCTTTGCTGCTGTCCATCTCTGCTCCAGGGTGGATATTGGGGCTGCTCTCCCTTGGAATGGGGCTCTGGAGAGCAGGGAGGGGACACACAGGAGCTGCAGGTGGGAAAAACATGGAGACATCGAGTCCAACCCTGCCCAGCCCTGCCAAAGCCACCACTGCCCTTCCCCAAGTGCCACATCCACAGGGATGGGGGCTGGATCTGCACAGGGCACCCCCAAAACCCCAGCCCGAGTCTGGAGGGGCTGCACTCACACGGGGAAATGCTGGCAAGCAACAATTATCCCCATTTAATCTAGTGGGAGTAATGACAAATCCATTTTTTCCCCTCAGCACTGCCCAGAGCTGCCTCCAGATGCTGCTCCCTGAGGGCTGGGAGGAAGCCAAAAACCCACCCCCCAAAAAGGCAGCAACCCTGCAAGCAACACTCCTGTCTTCAGCTCCCAAGGATTTAGACAGATCCCAAATTCCTGCTGCATTTCAGCCATTTTGCATTATGCAACACCCCCAGTGTGCATTTTTATTTCCTCCCAGTATCCTGTGCAGGTTGGAACTATCAGGATCTGCCAAAGCTTAGCCATTTTCAGATGTCTCAGGAGAAAATGAGGAAGGCCAGAGGGTTGTTTTTTTTTTTTATACCAGCAAATTACAGTTTGCTTGCTTCAGTAAGTTAGAGGTTAATGGCTCTGCATGAGAAAACAAGGATCACAGCCAGTTCTGAGCAAGATTCAGTTTCCAGTTGCTTGAAAACTGAAAAGAAGGTCAGCACGCCCAGCCAGGTTCCTCTGTGCCTTTGTTTTATTCAGCTTTGCAAATCAGAGCTCTCTTCATTGCTTCAGTCTCTGGTGTGAGAGCAGAAAAAATGAAGTTGCAAGGCTGAACTGTTATGCTGTTATGTTCCCCATCTTATTATCTAAATTGCTGTGCCATGAGCGGATCCAGCCCAGAAGCTTCTCTTGATCTATAGCTCAGGGACCAGGACTGCTGGGTTTTTCAAGCCCTGGTGTGTGTACACAGGGCTGGGAGCGTTTGGAAATCTGTTTACAAGCTGTCCAGTGTAATTGAGAAGGATTTTTCTTGTGCCTTCGAGGTCACACACATCCAAAGGTGAAACTTGCTGCAGCAGCTGCTGCTTTAAAAGGATCAGGGAGGGAGAACAATTATTTGTGGCCTGGGGATCAGGAAGGGGGAATCCCCAGAGAACTGTAAAGAACTGAGGAATAATGTAGATAATGCACTAAGAATAGAGTGAGTCAGGAGAGGAGAACCTGGGAAGAAAGTTAATGAAATTGGAACAAATTGCATATTGAGAGAATTTCTGAATCTCCACAACTTCCTTTCTTTTCCTTTGCCTGCTCTCCCCTACAGATCCCAGCTGAGAGCGGGGTCAGGGTCCTGCCACCCCCTGCCTGACCCACCAGTGCCATGTTCTGGATTCTCCAGGGGTTTCCTGTGCAGGAATTTCAGCATCTAAACCTTCAGAGGGCGTTTCCTCCCCAGAGCTGTGCATCCACGGGGGCAGGGGGCAATTAACAGGAGATCACTCCACAAGTGCATCACTAATAAAGGGAAACTGCAAAAGGAGCAGGAAAGCCATTAACCAAGGGAGTTGAGTGTTTAATAAGCTTTCCTTGCCTCAATCTTCATGAAAAGGCTAACTGAGAGCAGATGGTCGGCACAATAATGCTGGAACAAAGAGGGAAGTTTATAATCTCCCACAAAGGCAACGGGGAGAGTGCCTGGCTAATTTAGATGTTTGCAAATTGGTTATGCTGATGAACTTTATCTTTGCGTGCTTAAAGGACTGTCTGAATCAATATCAGAGTTTAACTGCTCTTGGGGGAGGCAGGGAAAGAGGAACCACATCTGTAGAATCATCAATGGAAGGGCCTTAAAGCTCATCCCACCCCTGCCATGGCAGGGACACCTCCCACTGTCCCAAATCCCACTGTCCAGCCTGGCTTGGACAATTCCAGGGATCCAGGGGCTGCTCTGGGCACCTGTGCCAGCCCTGCCCAATCTCTAATCCAAAGCTCCTTCTGTCACTGTGAAGCCATTACCCCTTGTCCTGGCACCCCAAGCCCTTGTTAGCAGAGTGTCCCCAGAAAGATGAAAGGACTTTGCTTCACATCCCAGCTCTCAAGACATGATTCCCATAAAAACAAGCTTTCCAAAAAAGCTACAAGACACCAAAAGTGTGGGCAGCAGCCAACAGCACCATCCCAGCTGCACCTGCTCCCATGGGACCCTAAAGATCCAGAGCTTGGCTTTAGATTTCTGTACCAGCCTGGCCTGTGGTGCCAGAGCTGCTGGGAGACCATTCCTGGCCAGGAACAGCTCTGCTGGAAATGAAGAGATGAATCAAGCTGCTGAGAGACCTACCTTGAACTGAGAATTATTAATTTCTTCATTATTGGCTTGCATGGCAGAGGAGGGGAGTGCTGGTTCAATTGGCTGCTGGCACTGCACAAAGAGGGACTGTGAGCACATGAGAGCACGGAATTAAAATCCAAAAAGGGCTTGGCATTGCAGAAATCACCTTTAAAAACACCTTAATCAGGAGAGACAAAGCAAACCCCACAGCTGGGCAGAAATAATCACTGGTGTCATTGCAGGGTGGGGAAGGGAGCTGAGGATGAGAGGCCATGGCTTTGGGGACAGCAAATGGAACTGTGGCCATTAAAATATGGGAAATTCCCATCAAACTATGGGAAATCTCCACCAAAATATGGGAAATTCCCACCAAAATATGGGAAATTCCAACCAAATTTATGGGAAATCCCAACCAAAATATGGGAAATCCCACCAAATTTATGGGCAAATATGGGTTCAGTCCCACCAAGTCCTAACTGGAGAAATGGCATCTGCTGATACAGTCTGTGTTAGTGAAGTTGGGAGTGAAATGAAGGGAACCAAAGGAGGACAAGGAAGATCAGAGGTCTGGGAAATATTCCCAGTGGATGAAGCAAAGTTGGGGAGTTGAGCTTTAAACCAGACAGAGACTGAGGAGAGAGCTTAGGAACTGAAAATGCAGTCAAGGTGACAGCAGAGACAGAACAAGGAGTAGTTTTCCCTCTCAGGCATGGTGTGAGGATGAGGAGGGAGAAATCCCAGGGAGCCCCCTGGCCGTGGGCAGAGCTGGGAGTGCCCAATGCCCACCCCTGCCCACTCTGCCCAGCAGGAGCTGCCACTGACCCCTCAGCACCCTGCAAACCCCCCACCAGCATCCTGGAACGGGAAATGAAAAATTCAGGAAGGTCAATTAAGCTGTTCATGGATATTTAATAATAGGGAAGATAAGAAAAATAACCAAATAAATGACTTGTTCTGAATTATCCCTGCATTCTACCGGCAGTTCATTACTGACTCAGATTAATGAAGGTTGAAAAGATATTACTCTCGTCTGAATACTCAGACTTTGCTACCTGATTGCAATTTTTGAAATGAAAAATGCAGTGTATCAATTCTGGATGAATTTTTTAATAGAGTCAAATGCCAAATGCCCTCCAGGAGCAGAGCTATCATTTAAAGGGAGCACGTTTCTCTCTCGGGCTGTGGAGTTCCCAGATTCCTGAACACCAAGCAATGGTTAACACAGGAATCACGGGGGATTGGGGCTGGAGCAGGGAATGCCTGCACTGCTCCAGACAGCCCAGCACACCTCAGCTGGGGCTGTTATAAATAGTGAGCTCTGTGAAAAGACCCAACCCTCCCCTCAGGGCTTTGTGGCCTGATTTTATTCATTTTCACCTTCAGCAAAGCAGCGTTTGCCAGGGAAAATGCTTTTGTACTTAGCAAAAAATAAAACCTGTGAATCACCAGGGAAGCTGTGAGGGAAAGGTCACCAACTGGCTTCTCCAGGCATTTATTTCATCCTTGTAGGACCTGCACTCCTTCATGTGATCACTCAGCTCTAGATTTTAACAGGCAGGACTTGGTGAAGGTGAGAATCTGGTGTTTCCTCAGGAGAAGCAGAGGGGAGGTGACAAACACAGCGCTCAGTGCCAGCTGAGTGACCTCCCCAGCTCCGGATAAATCATTTACTGCAATTGCTCTGCTCGGGAAAGGGATGGAGACAAAGCCTGGGATGGGCACCTGGAAGCAGGGAGCACTGGGGACAGCTCAGGTGAGGATCAGCTCAGCTCAAGTGAGAGATCAGCTCAGGTGAGGGATCAGCACAGGTGAGGGATCAGCACAGGTGAGGATCAGCACAGGTGAGGGATCAGCACAGGTGAGGGACCAGCTCAGCACAGGTGAGGGATCAGCACAGGTGAGGGACCAGCTCAGCACAGGTGAGGGACCAGCACAGGTGAGGGATCAGCTCAGGTGAGGGATCAGCCCAGCTCAGGTGAGGGATCAGCCCTGCACAGATGAGGGACCAGCAGCAGGAATTTCCCCATGGAAAGGTGGTCAGGATTGGAAGGGGCTGCCCAGGGAGCTCTGGGGTCCCCATCCCTGCAGGGTGGGTGCTCTGCTCACCCTTGTCCCCTCCCAGGCCAGGCTGGGCTGTCCCAGCTGATCCCACGGATCCCCCACAGCCCTGCAGGTGCAGCCAGCCCGGGGTGTCCCTGCTTGCCTTCCCCACAAACCTCCGCCCTTTTTCAGACACAAACACACCGAGCTCACCCCATCTGTGGCACAATGGCTTCTTTCAGCAGGAGAAGGTCTTCTGTCACCCAGAAACCACCTGGTGCCTCTCTCCCACTGCTCTCCCCTGTGCTGAGGTGTTTCTGCTCAGCTCCTCTCCCTCCATCACTCTTTTGTGGATCTGAGTCCAAACCAGTTTTGGCATGAGCCCCACAACCCCCACCTCAGCCCAACTGTGTTCATGACGTGCCTGATGCCCTGATTCCTCCCCCTGCTGCTTTCCTGGCCAGGAGCTGCTGCCCAGCTTCTCCCCTGCTTTGCTTTAGGACATCCCTTTCCTTTAACCAACCCCATTTTACTGACAGTTTTTAGTATTTCATTCCCCTCGAGTTTTCTCTCCCTCTGTCACATCTCTGTGATTTTCTCTGTGAAATCTCCTTGATTTTCCAGAGACCAGAATAGCTGCAGAAGGCTCAGCATTTCTGACATGACAGGAACCTGGCTCTCCAGGGGAAGCAGGACAGAGTGGAGCTGGGGTGGGTGATTTGGGGGAGCAGAGCAGGGGGTCAGACCCGTCCTGGAAGGAAGGGAAGGTGGGTGCAGCAGATCCCACACCTCAGAGCACCCCAGGAAGGAAACAGGAACATTTCCCTTCTGCACTCAGATGAGTCCACACTGAGCCTGAGCAAGCACAAATTGCCAAAATGGGAAAATTAGATCCCAGATCCTTAATGGCTGGGATGAGGCGGAGATTGCTGTGCCCATTTCTGCCCAGCCCTGCTCTGCACCCCCGGTGCTTCCAAGGAATTATCCCTGATAAATGACTTGTTTTCCTCCTGCTGCTGCTCAGGTGTCTCTGGACTGGGAGAGTGGAGAATTACAGCCCGTGCTGCTGCTGCTATTATTATTATTTGGCAGTAATTCCTCTAACTTTCTTCCCTGGAGGAAGACACAAGGAGCTGCTCTCCTGCTCCCAAGGTCATCCCACCAGAAAATATTAGCTATTTACTTCTATTACTTTCAATTATCGAGCTGCAGAAAAGCAAACAATAGCAAATTTACACCATTTCATGGCCTGCCTTAAATGCAGGACTGGAACATTCACCCCAAAGCAGCAGCAGCTCCAGGAAAGTCTCAAAATCAAAGTCTCCACAAATCCTGCTGGCCCAGGAGGAGGATGAGGGGTCCCTGCTGCCCAGACAGGCTGGGGGAGGCTCCAGCCCTTCCATGGTGCTTGAAAGAAGAATTTGGAGTGGCTACAAAACTCCAGAGATTAGGCTGGGTTTGGGGAGTGCCTGCCCTCCAAGCATTTCCAAACATTAATTTCATTAATTGGCTTTCCCCCCACCCAGCACTGCTTTCCTGCCCTCCAAAACATCTCCAAACATTATTTCATTAATTGGCTTTTCCCCCACCCTGCACTGCCACAGCATTGCCACCATTCCCACCCTGCTCCTGCTGCCTGCACTGCTTGCTTTGCAGCAGCAAAATTGAGTTTGAGCTCTCCCACAGCCCATCATGGACTGGAACAGGTGAAATTTGCAATACACCACCGATGTCAGCGGGAGTTGGAGGGGAATTAAAGGAAAAAACCATTTAGATTTTAGTTCTAGGCAAAAAGAGTGACTAAATAACAAGATTGATTTGCCAGCCCAAGAGGAGATGGAAAAGAGCCCAGACATCAGCAAACTGAAAATGCAGTGAGGGAGAGGGAAACTTCAGCTGGAATGACCCTGGGCTGGGGTGATGAGCTTCAATGCCTTTCATTCTTTCCTTAATTTCCAGCCTGGTTTATCCTTGCCTTAATTGCTCAATGGGAAAGTGCAATCCTGAAATTGCTCCTAAAGTGATTTTCCCCAAACTGTTATTCAAATTACCCCCAGTCTAAGGCAAGCCATCGATGTGAGTGATAGCTCTTGGTATTAAACTACCAAAACAAATTATTAGCATATAAAAACTGATCTGATCTATTCAGAGGCGTTGCTGTGAATTATGGCCCTTAGCACAGTGCACCTATCTGGGATCATAAAACTTGTCAGAGGTACCCAAAGTTTATTGCCTTGGAAGATTCATGCAGCAACCCTGGAACACTTGATTTAGGCCTGAGCAGCCGTTTGTAATTCTTGCAGGCATGCAAGCAGTTCAGATTTATTTAAATAGAGAAAAAATAATTTAAGAAGACAAAGCAGCCTTTTCTCCTAATCAGATGAGATAGAAATTATTTCAAGGCACTCTAAGGAACAAATTTGTCATTTTTCTTGCTCTAATTGTATACCACAATAAATCCTTCCATGTGAATTCATTTCTTAAACTTAACAGTTATTTATTAACACACAAAGCGTGTTCTCACTGTGCTGATGTGATCCACCCCAGTGAAATCATGACAATTATTTGCTCACTGTCTGGGCATCATGGAGCTGTTGAGGTGGATGATGTCCCCTCTACCCCCAATTCCCAGAAGAGTTTTTGCTGTCCCCACGCAGGGACTGCCTGGGAGAGTCTGAAAAAAAAACCCAATTTCTTTCACTGATGGAGTTTTTGTTGCATGAAGGAGGAATAGGGAAATTTCTTAATACAATAAAGACGTGAAACACAGAGAAACAGCAGCAAACAGGGCAGACCATAATAACAATAATAATAACAATAATAATAATAATAATAATTATTATTATTATTATTAAACAACCTCTGATAACACAATTCCTGTGCAGCTTGGGATGGAAGCTCTGCATCCCCCCGCCAGCCTCGCTGGAATCACTCACCTTCCATTCCCAGAACTTTGAACCAAATCTCACAGAACCCGAAATGGAAAGTGCTGTTTTCAGGATTCATCCCCTCCAAACTCCCTGCTGCAGCTTTTCCTGGCCTCACACACACTCGCAGAGAAGAAAACCCCGTGTTTTGTGTGAGATGTGTCCTGCAGCTCCTGCCCTCTCCTGCAGTGATTAAAAAGATTAACTTCAGTCGTCTGGAGCTGTAGTGGAAAGCACCGAAGGCTCAGCACTTAATTACAAAGGGAAACATAAAAACGTGGCAATTAACCTTTGTTCAGGCTGGCAGGGTGGTCAGGCTTGGGATGCTCGGGATTTCACTGCAGGTAAAGAAATGCTCAGCAGGGCAGGCAGAGATGGAGAAAACTCACCTGTAACATCCCAATAATCCCTCATGGATCTGGTACAGCACAGGAGGAGCTGGGGCAGGGCACTGGGAGCACTGGGATGCTCCTGGAAGCCAGGGCAGAGCCATTCCCACTTTTCACAGCCCAGCTGTCTCATCTCAAGCAGTGTCTGCCACACTTTGCTTTGTTCAGCTGCCCAAGAGAGGAAATCACCTCTTTTCCTTGGAGTGAGAGTAGAATTCATGGAATCACAGAGGGATTTGTGTTGGAAGAGACCCCTGGAATCCCAGGAGGCAGCAGAACTCCAAACCAGCTCATCTGGAATCCCAGGAACAGCAGAACTCCAAACCAGCTCATCTGGAATCCCAGGAACAGCAGAACTCCAGATCAGCTCCCCTGGGCTCCCAGGAACAGCAGAACTCCAGATCAGCTCCCCTGGGCTCCCAGGAACAGCAGAACTCCAAACCAGCCCCCCTGGGCTCATCTGAGCAGGGCACCCCTCACCCTGGCACTGCCAGCAGCCACAAATTATTCATTTCACCACCACCTCAGGTGGAAATAGGAATGGAAGGGACCTCACTGCCTGCAGGGACTGCTGGTGAGAGCATCCCAAGCTGCCAGGCAAAAACTTTTTTTTTTTTTTCTATAAACTACTTGGCTGCAAAGGTGTTTAAAATTACCACGACTTCAAATTCTGCTGTAAAATCATCTTGCAGTGTTATCTCAGAGCTGTAAAATGGGATATGCCAGCACAAAACATCTAAATTTATTCATTTTATCATTATAATATATGATATATTAAGGTCCTTCCAAACCAAACCATCCTGGGGTGCTGTAGGGTCACAGGAGTGGGGTTCCCACTGCTGGCTGGAGGAATCCCATGGCTGGAGCAGCCCCTCCACCAACCCACAGCCAGGGAATGAATGAACAATAAACACAAACTCCTCTCTGAAGGAGGCAAAATACCCAAATAAATCACAGCTTAAACCTACTCCTGTTTCTGTTCACGCAGCACCAGACCAGATTTCCCACTGAGAATAAGGTCAGCTGTAAAGCAAAGATTTCAGAAATGCAGAATAAGAGGGGTTTTATCAGCTGGCTGCACTCTGGAGGCTTCACAAAGTGCAGAGCACACCCAGGCTCACCTCCTGCTGCCCCACACTGCCCATCCTCACAGCCAGAGCCTGGGCATTATTGATTGCAGGAATCCAATCCCTGCTGCCTCCAGGATGCTGGATGGGATGGAGATGGATGGCTCTGTCCCCAGCCTGCTCCTGGGGGACAGCAGGAACCAAGGAAGTTGGTGAATGTTAAGGATTTTTCTAAATGGCTGTCAGGTCGTTTCCCAAGTGCAAGTAATGAAGTCACTTCTCTCTATTTGTTTTGTGCTCAGCCTAAACAGTGATGAACTCCAGGCTGAGATATGGAAAAGCCCCAAATCTGTGTGTGTGAGGCATTGCTTAAATTCCCATCAGAACAAAACAAAACTTAACTGGGGGGAGAGGAGGTGTTCATCCTGGAGAAAAGAGGCTCAGGACACCTCTCATCACAAATCCCTGCAGGACAGTGCAGCCAGGGAACAAGAGACAGGATGAAATGGCCCCAGGCTGTGCCAGGGGAGGTTTAGGGTGGATATTGGGAAAATTTCTGCACTGAAAGGCTGCCCAGGGCCATGGAGGAGTCCCCACCCCTGGGGGATGTAAAAGCCCTGTGGATGTGACACCTGGGGACAGGGGCAGCTCCTCCTCCTCCCTGAGCTCTGCAGTGACCCCAGGAAGGTTTTCCTGCCCTCCCCTGTTGGTGCCTTTTTGGGGCTACCTAAAACCAGGGCAGATAAAATCAAGGGCCTAAAACCAGTTCTGGTTATTGAATTATTCAGGTACATTTCAGGCAGACAGAAACCCCCAGGGGCTGCACCTAAAAATGGACAATGAGCTATGGGTTTCCACATTTTTATAAATTTGCTCTATTTGCATTTTGGGGGTTAATCTTCCAATTACAGCTCCAGGTAATGAAGTCATTTCCCCCAAGTTTGCTCCCCCAACTCCCTTTTGTTTCCATGGGCCTGAGACCATGGATTCAATTAGACCATGGAACAGGCAGTGTGGCAGGAGGAAAAACAGATTTCCTGAGCTATTCTCCCTTTTTCCCCCCTCTCCTCTTTTCTTTTTATAGCATCTCTGTTTTGTGGCTTTCCTTCATGCATTGGATACTCCCAAGGAAGAAAAGCCAAATATTAAAGCCACGAGGGTGAAGACCCGGAGGGAAGGAGGGGGTTGTGCTGTGTTGTAGAGGCAGAAATGCAGAGCTGCCAAAACTGAGGGGAGAGCAAAGCTGGGGGTGCTCCTGCTGCCCGTGGAGAGCCTGGGAGCAGAGCTGTGTCACCAGATCCCAAAAATGCTCTTCCCCCTGCAGTCAATGGGAATTACGTGGGATTGTTCAGCCTGGAGAGGGGCTGGGGACAAGGGATGGAGGGACAGGACACAGGGAATGGCTCCCAGTGCCAGAGGGCAGGGCTGGATGGGATTTTGGGATAGAATTGTTCCCTCAGAGGGTGAGCAGGGCTGGGATAGAATCCCCAGAGCAGGGAAATCTGCCCCTGGATCCCTGGCAGTGCCCAAGGCCAGGCTGGACACTGGGGTTTGGGACAGTGGGAGGTGTCCCTGCCATGGCAGGGGTGGCTCTGGGTGGGATTTAGGATCCCCTCACCCCAAATCACACAACAATCCAATGCTCCTCCACAAACAGCAGGGGCTCACTGCACTCAGCACGTCAAGAACTGCTCTGGGTGGTTCTGGGGTGCCCACCCTGGAGGCAGAGAGCCCACCCAGGCAGGGGGAGGCTGTGGCTGAGCCTCAGGCCAGCTGCAGGCTGTGCACAAACACAACATTGCTGTGCCACGCTCCAGTGGCCAGCCCAGCCAGCACCCAGGAGTCTCCTCTGCAATTCACTTGTAATGAGATACAGTCGAGGCTGCTACCAAGCACAAAATCCATTTAAAGGATATTCCAGGGATTCTCAATGAAGTTACATTATCTCAAGTTAACATGCCTTTAAAAGCACAT
This sequence comes from Toxostoma redivivum, assembly GCA_013397375.1. Lineage (NCBI taxonomy): Eukaryota > Metazoa > Chordata > Aves > Passeriformes > Mimidae > Toxostoma > Toxostoma redivivum. Next base: position 182,241 of record VXBI01002259.1, on the reverse strand, counting down.
AATTCACTCTTAACCCTCCCAGTCTTTAGTGCTCCAAGGAAAGCCACAGCCTTTTTGTGCTGTTTGAGAGTCACATCAAGCCCCAGCCTCACTGCACAATCTGGTTTTCCATCAATAGGGTTGGCCTGCCCCACTAACACCCAGCAGGGTCCCAAAAAATCTCCCCTCTCTCAGAATCTGGTTTGGTTTTTTCCCCAGATGTGTAAAAGTTCTTGTCTGGCAGTTCGTGTGCCCGAGCTGGAATCAATCTGAGCTCTTCAGTTTTCACTCTCAAGGTTGTTTATTCTTTTCTTATCTGGAATATTTTCTCTCAGCCCAGCCAGGTCTGTCTGGCAGGGCAGCCATGGCACACTCTCTGCCCTTCAGGGCCCTGTTATCTTTTTATACTAAAAACTACCTACATGATGTTTACAATTATTTCCCAATTCCCATCATCTATGTTAGCCAGTGAACTTCTACTATAAACCAATCCCAAAGTGCAGCTCCACAATAGAAAATGGAGATGAAGAAGAAGAACAAAGAAAGAACAAACACGTGCTTCTTCCTCCATCTTGTGTTCTAAAATCCCCATTCCCAAAAATCCTACAATCTCTATTTTCACTTTATGATAACACTACTTAAACTTCTGTGACTTTTAAGTTCTCATCTAAAGCTGGTGATTTGTTCCAAGGGCTATAATCAACCCCACAGATGTTTTGGGATCATCCCAGGGTCTCAGAGCCCCTGACAGGGTCTCACAGCTCTGGATCCCAAAGGGATGGCCCAGACTCCAACACCCTCAGTTATTTCCCTGCAGTCCCTCAGCACCAAGGCTCCAGGAGATCCTGCCCAGAGCCTCTGGTGGGCACAGGGGCTGAGCCCTGGGGGCTCTGGGGGCTGCAGGGCACTGCTGGAATGCAGCCCTGAGGAGGAGGAGGAGAAGCACAGACACAGCCAGCAGCTCCAGACATGCTCCCAACTCAGGAAACAACCCAGCTCGTTTCCTTGTTCAAGAAAACGAACAAAACCCAGCTCTGCATATTCCAGAATATACACAGAGACACACACACGAAATAAACAACTCCAGGAGCTTTGTGGCTCTTTTTCTGCTCCATTCAACTAGTATTAATTGACCCAGAATTTTGAAAATAATGTCAAAATGACTGGCAAAGTATTTACCATCCATCAGAACTAATTCCCTCCGTGGCAGCAATTACAGGGCTCCCAGAATTATTGGCTTCACCTGCAGCAGATGCAATCACAGGCTGAGCACAGGGACCAGCAGCTCGTAATTTTCTACTCATCTGACCCTCCAACTTGGTAATCTTCTCTTTTAGAACATTCTATGAAGAGGAGGGAAGATGATGAGTAGGGTAAGGAAGAATAGGTAACAGGAGATAATAATAAAAAGAGACAGAAAAGAGGTGATCCATAATTTACCACGAGCAGCAGCACAAGGACTTGAGGCTTTACAGGATCTACATTCTCAATGTGGACATTTTCTTGCACTGTCTCCTTTCTTTTCACTTATTTCAGAATATATATTTTTAAGGATCTATTTCAGCAGAAGAAAAATATCTTCTTTGCTGTAAGTACCTGGTGTTCCTCAGGTGAAGTGATCTTGCCTGGCCATTTGGTGCAACAGTTCAGCAGGAATGACAGAAATGAAAATGCTCAACAAGACCCAGCTTATCTTAATTCCGAGTTCTGCATGCTCTGCTGTGCTTTTTTGACATGTCTATGAAATCATGGCAGCAAAAGATGTGTCAGTGTCAGTTCTTCTGGCATCACCCTCAGCCTGACACGTGATGGTGGGAATTCACTTGAAATTGGTTTGTATATCTATTTTTTTAAATTTTCAAAAATAGATAATTTTGGTAAGACAATAAATGCAGCAGAAAATATTTCATCTTTCTAAACACAACATGGAACTGAAATTCGATATATTCTGTCTTATTCCCTAAACCTTCTCTCCTTTTGCTATGAGCATATGGGTGAAGCTAATTGCTCTTAACAAATACAACTCTGATTATTGATGGAATTCACAGCTGAAAACCCCCTCAAAGCTGGATCCAGCCTCTCCTTATCTCCAGGCAGCCTCATGGTTCCCACACCCAAGGCATCCTCGTTCCATGGCAGGAAGGATTTGCCCCTTTCCAGTCCCAGTTCCTAAAGGAGCTTTGTGCTGGTTTTGACTGAAAACTGCTGGGGGTTGTGTCCTTGAGGGTCTTACCCCCCCCCAAAAAAAAAAGCCTGAAATTTGGATTCCCATCAGAAATGCAGCTCTTTAAACAAATCCTTTTTTAAAAAGCTACACCCACAGAGCAGGTACCTAAAGAAACTCCTTGGGATGAATTCCCAGCAGATCTGCAGCACCCAGGGAGCTTCCTGGGCAGGGACAGGGGGACCTGCAGCACCCCTAAACCTTCAAAAACTCAGAGAAAGCCTCTGAGAGGTGGGAGAAGTGAAAAGCGAGGCTGAGGAAACCTCCAGCAGCATTAGCCACACAAAGGCTCACGGAGAAGTGTAAATAAATGTGAATATTGTGATTCCCAGGCTCCAAGGACACCTAGCAGGGCCCTTCCTTTCACTCTGAATAGCTGATCAGCAAATTAAAATACTTTCATTAGGCTCCTTTTGTTTGAGTGGGAACAATTGTGCTGAGCTTCCAAGGACTGCAGCTGAGGAACAAAATCCCAGAGGCAGCACTCAGATCATCGCTGATCCGAATGGTTCTTCAATTTCCTGGCTCTCACACCCAGAAAATACAACTCAGAGAGGCAGGAAATCCTCAGGGATGTGTGAGAGGATCATTCAGGCAGGGGGATCCTGCCCCTGTGCCCAGGTGAGACCTCACCTGCAGAGCTGCCCCAGCACGGGAGGAGCTGCAGGGGGATCAGGGATGGAGCAGCTCTGCAAAGGCTGGCACTGCTCACCTGCACGGGAGGAGCTTTGGGGTGAGCTCAGGGTGGCACGGAGGGGATCACAGGAAAGATGGAGAGAGGCAGTGACAAGAGATGGAATGACAGGACACAGGGAACGGCTCCAGAAATGGGAAGGGAGCAGGTCTGGGTCAGATCTTGGGGATAAATCCTCCCTGGCACAGCTGGGTCCCTGGCAGGGCCCCAGGCCAGCCTGGGACAGTGGCAGGGGGAATGGGATGAGCTTTAAGGTCCTCCCAGCTCAAACCATTCCATGATTTTCCCACCCCAGCTTGCCAAAGGAACCCGGGAATTTCTGTGGCACAGAGTGAGAGCCAAGCCATTCACCTGCAGTATTTTTTGCAGATATTTACAGCAGACTTGCAGGGAGGTGCACTTCCAAAATGGGAATTCACACTGCCTAAAGTTTCAGTTCTTACCTGTTCAACTTCCAGCCTCGTTAAATTATAAAATACAGTTTTTCAACGAACTCAGCTAATAAATGCAGAGCTGCTTCTCTGTTCCCTTAAAAATAAAATCTTCCACATGACTACAAGCTGGGGATGGAAAAAAAATCCCAACAAAGATCAACCCAAACAGTTCCCAGAGAAAGCCAGCGTGCTCCTTTTTTAACACATGAAAAATTATCACAATCAAATTCCATTGTAAAATGCACTTCCGAGTTTGTTTCCCCAGCTTTATTACCTACACTACTGGGATATTTTTATTTTTCCTGAAGTAGGAGTGAGTATCTAAATGAGAGGAGAATTGATGATATACAGCTGGAAAATGGCTATGGAAAGTAAGGGGCCAAAATTTATCTCCATTGTTGCCCACAATGAAGCTGGTGTGTCATAAACAGATATTGCAACAGGATAAATCAGAGTGGCACCAATGATCATAATCCTGATTCTCTGTGCTCCAGCCAGGAGTCAGGATCCTGGTTTGAATTGGTGTTGTAAGGAACAGGGAGAGGTGGTGAGCAAAGAGCCTGGGATGGCCAGGAGGGAAAAGCAGGGAGACAGGACAGGGGAAAAACAGGAGCTGGAGTTGGTCCCTTCCTGAGCAGCCACCAGGGAGATCCCAAAGGGATGCCAAGGTCACAGAAAGCATGGGAATTCTTCTGGCTGTGCACAAGGGAATAAAGGGAGCTCAGGGAGGCAGGCCCAGAGCATGGATGGAGAGAATGTTCCTCCAGCTTTTCCAGGGAAAAAGGGCTTGGGATGGACAGGGATGGATGGCTGCTGCCAGGGACAGATCCGCTCTGCTCAGAAGGGAAGGAAATATTTCACCTTTTTCCTTTCCCCTTTTTTCCCTTTCCTTTCCCCCTTTTTCCCTTTCCTTTCTCCTTTTTTTCCTTTCCCTTTCCTTTCCCCCTTTTTCCCTTTCCCCTTTTTCCCCTTTCCCCTTTTCTCCTTTCTCCTTCTTTTCCTTTCCCCCTTTTATTTTCCTTTCCCCTTTTCCTTCTTTCCCCTTTTTCCTTTTTCTTTCCCATCCCTTTCCTCCCAAAAGTTCTGTGATTCCACCATTCTCTGTGCTGCTCTCCTCTGCTCACCACACTTCTGACCTCAGGGAAGAAGTGGCTGTGAAAAACCGGCCTAGGAAGAGAGAACATTTATTTTCTGGCATAAATATAATAATAGTAATACAGTAAAATCTGGCTCAGAAGCCAAGGGCTTATGTATTTCACATTTTGTGTATTAAATATTTAAATTCATGGAAATGTTTACTTAGATACTTATATTTCATGGGCTATAAAACAATAATAACCAACTCCAAATTAGTCATTTCCTTTCAGATAATAAAGTCACAATGAGAAAAAATTTGTAGCTTCCAGTTGTTCCAACCAGTGTTTGAAACAACATGAAAATCTCTTCAGCAGTCATTACAACATAATTGCTTTGGAAAGCTGCAAGAGAATTACCACAGCTTTCTGTTGCTGTTTGTTTTGCTAAAGGAAAGTTAATTTCATTCCAAATTATTAACTGTTTCCATCTCCTTATTCCTACAAAGCAGAGAAGAGAATTGGGAATTTCTGGTCAATATTACAGAATCATTAAGGCTGGAAAAGACCTCCAAATCCCCAAGTCCATCTTTGATCATCAAATTCTATCCAAAGATTTTTTTTTTGTACAAATGAAACCTCGCAGCTCATTTCTCTTGAACCTTGCAGAGAGCAGCTCAGACCTGCCAGGATGTGCTGGGTGAAAAATCCACGTGCAGCTCTGCAGCCCCAGCGTGGTGGGAGGCTCCTGAATGATGCATTTCCTCCTGTGAACACAAATTAATAACGGTATTTTATCAATATCTATTGGCATAACTATTTGGTATTTACAAACATCGTTACATTTTAGCTAATTAAGAGGCTGTCTTTAATTTCTGTTATTTGGGGGACGCTCAGAATCCCTGTCTGATGCTGAAGCACTCGGAATGCCAGGTGGGATTTTTTTGGCTGGGATTTTCCTGGCAGTCCTCAGAAGCTTTTTTAAGACAAGCAAACGTGAAGTACTCGAGCTGGAAGACAAAACCCCGATGTTCAAGCACAGCCTGAGGCTCAGGATGTTCCTGTTCCTGGCAGGAATTCCCTGGGGCATTCCCTGCTCCCTGCCCACCCTCCCACGGAACAATCCCTTCCTTTTAAACCCCCTTGACCCAAAAATTCAAACCTACTCCTGCTTGTCCCATGGCACCCAGCTGGCAAAATAAAACCCCAGAGGAGAATGCCCCAGAGATGTCATCATAACAAAAAAAAAAAAATCCCTTTTTGGGTTTTTTATTTCGTGTTTGGGCATCATTAGAAGCTTTAAACACCACACAGCACTCTGTAAATTTTTAAAATTTTTAAAGAATTGTAAAGAGGTGATGTTCCCCTGCTGCTGCTGCTTCCACTCAGGAAAACACCCCCAAATTAAAGAATTTCAGAGGAATCTGCTCAGGATTTAGCCAACAGCCTGGTTTCTCCAGGAGCTTGCAGCAGCACCTAAGTCAGTATGATTCATTGGATCAATAATTCTAAGGCCTTGTACCTAAAAGGTTGAAAAATGTGATGTAACCTGGCAGGAGAGAAATGATTGTAATGTTCAGCAAAAACAGTTAATGAGGCTTGGAAAAAGCAGCCTTTGAGGGGAGGGAAACCTGCCCAGCTTCAACCTTGCCCAGAGCTCCAGCAGAACGTTCCCTCCTCAAGGTTAACTCTGCAGCCCCCCAGACACCTCCAGCTTTTCAATATTTCCACTCTTTTCCTGGTATTTCACTCTTTTTCTGGCTGGCCTTTCCCTTTCCCCACTTCCATGCTCTGGAGGACCTGGTTTCTTTTCCAGCTCCCAATATTCCTCATCATTTCTTACTGAATGCTTCATTTCATTAGCTCAGTTACATAAAGGAAAAAAAAAATGTTTTTTTCTTCTCCCCTACCTGCAAGTTTTGTTTTGAAGCCCTTCTTTTTTCTCCCATCCATTACCATCCAACTCTAAATTTAAAAAATCCCTTCCCAGGTCCCTTTTGCACTCTTTGACTCCCCTCAGATAAGAAAATGCCATCTTATAGTCCAGTATTTGTGCTCAAAGCAAAACAAATAACAGTGATGCTGGGAGCCAGGGCTGGGGGTGTTATTTTAGCATTTCATTATTCTAAGGAAAACAGACACTGGCAACTCAAATTTCCTGGTCCATAAAAGCAATTCCACAAGCCAGCTCCATTTGGGATGTGTGTGTGGGGTCTGCCCCATCCCTTACCTGGGGCTCATCAATCCTCACACCAACACTGGCACATCAGCCTGGAGAAGGAAATGTCGAGAGAAATTATTTTAAACTTTTTATCCACCCAGGGGGGTTTCTAACGGGCATGGAGTGTCAGGGAAGGGCTTCAAATGGGGAGAGAGCAGCTTTGGATTGGGTATGGGGGATAAATCCTTCCCTGGGAGGGTGGGGATGCCCTGGGATGGAATTCCCAGAGCAGCCCCTGGATCCCTGGCAGTGCCCAAGGCCAGGCTGGACATTGGGGTTGGGACAGTGGGAGGTGTCCCTGCCATGGCAGGGGTGGCACTGGGTGGGATTTAGGGTTCTGGATGGGATTTAGGGTCCCTGGAGGGGATTTCAGGTCCCTGGAGGGGATTTAGGGTCCTGGAAGGGATTTACCTAGATGGCATTTCAGGTCCTTGGATAGGCTTTAGGGTCCTGGAAGGGATTTAGGGTCCCTGGATGGGATTTAGGGTCCTGGAAGGGATTTAGGGTGCCTGGATGGGATTTAGGGTTCTGGAAGGGATTTAGGGTGCCTGGATGGGATTTAAGGTCCCTGGAACAATCCCTGGAGGGCAGGGATAGATGGAATATTGGGGAAAAATTCTTCCCTGTGAGGCTGGCACAGGTGCCCAGAGCAGCCCCTGGATCCCTGGCAGTGCCCAAGGCCAGGCTGGACAGTGGGGTTGGGACAGTGGGAGGTGTCCCTGCCATGGCAGAGGGGAATTTGGGGATCCTGAATCCCTTCCAACCCAAACCCTTCTGGGACTCTGTGTGAAATCCCAATTTGCAGCCCCCTGCCTTTCAGAGCCGTTTCCAGGGGTTCCTCCCTGCCAGGAGCCGAGGCCAGGGAAGGTCTGGGAGCAGGGAAATGCTCCCTGTGTGCCAGGCTGGAGCTCCCTGCCTGATCCCTGAGCTCCCCAGCCCTGGAGCTGCACATCCTTCCCTCTGCACAGCATCCTGCACACAATGACATGGCTCTGATCTCATTTCTATCATTCACTTCCCTATCTAATCAACAATTATCCCTAATGAACTTTCCACTGCTCATTCAAACTCAGCACTTCCCCTTCCTCGTGTGAGACAGAAGGGAGAGCCCGGTGGCTGCTGGCATATCATGTTTTATGAAGTGATTTCTGAATAATCACACTTGAATTTTAAAGCTGCTTAACAGCCAGAGCAAATGGCAGGCAAAGGAGCTGGAGTGAGGAGCATGACCTATGAAAACGAGGCAAATTCATTTGGAAAAATCCGTTATTAGGGAAAGGTCTCCTGGTCACAGCTCTATAAATCACACTGTAAAAATGCAGCAGGATTGGAGAAGAAAAGAGTTGTGTAATTCTGTATCCCTGCAGTCATCTGAATGGGAATAATGGTGCAGGCAAAGGGAAATGTTTGTGTGCTGGTTGGGGATGCGTGAAAATGTGAATGGGGGATGAATTCCCCTGTTCCTGGTAAATAATTCAGAGATGGCTTTGCACAGACACCTGGCTTAACTGATGGCCCAGAGTCTGAGTAAGGTAATCCAGCTGCTCCCAAATCCACTGCTCCCAAATCCCACTGCTCCTAAATCCCACTGCTTCCAAACTCTACTGCTCCCAAATCCCACTGCTCCTAAATCCACTGCTCCTAAATCCCACTGCTTCCAAACTCTACTGCTCCCAAATCCCACTGCTCCTAAATCCCTCTGCTTCCAAACTCTACTGCTCCCAAATCCCACTGCTCCTAAATCCCACTGCTTCCAAACTCTACTGCTCCTAAATCCCACTGCTCCTAAATCCACTGCTCCTAAATCCCACTGCTTCCAAACTCTACTGCTCCTAAATCCCACTGCTCCTAAATCCACTGCTCCCAAATCCCACTGCTCCCAAATCCCTCTGTCCCTAAACCCCACTGCTCCCAAGGATTTCAGAGGGGGTGTGAGCAGCTCCTGGGCAGCCCCTGCTGAGCAGGGCAGGAGGACAGGACCAAACTCTCCCAAGCTGTGGTGAATTTTCAGGCGAGCACCAGCTGCAATTATTTGATCTATAACTGGGTTTTCTTTTTCTTTTTAAGGGAAAAAAAAATAAAAATAAAAGCCGAGCTGAGTAATTTCAAAAGAATTTTGAGTTGTTTTGCTTTCCCAGGTACAGTTCCCCTCCTGGAAACACAATAAATGCATTGTGATGGAATTGCTGCCAATTGTAACACATCCAAAAGGTATTGCAAATATGAAAACACGGTGTAGGAACAGGGGCAGAGGTGTAAACCACTCCTCTGTATTTATTTTCCACCACATGAACTTGCAGTCCTGGCCACATCAGGACAGCTCAGACCTGTGAATTATCTGATCAATGGCAAACAGGAATGGAAGTGTTTTCAGCTCGCTGGCAGGAGTCAAGGAACAGGGAAATAACAGCGGCAGTGATTCAATCCCAAGCAGCTGGAGTAGGTGGCACAGAACGCAGGACAAATGTCAAGCACCCAGACAAATGGCCCTGCTGAAGGGAGAAGCCTGGAGTGCCTTTGGAAAGGCTCTGGGGTCAGCCTCATCCTCCTCCAGAGGAGCTCTTGGTGCAAGAAAAAAATTACTCATGGAAGCAAAATCATGTGAGGCTGCAGCATTTGTCAAATTCATGGTCCCAGTTTTTAAGCCACGGTCACGTCGACCTTCCTGCCATTTTTACTTGAAAACAAAGAGAGGAAAAACCCCAGAGCTCTGGAGCAGGCAAGAGGAGCTGCTCTGTAAATGCCCATGTCTGCAAATTCCTCTTTGCTTAGCAAAAAGATCTTTCTTCCTCTAAGTTGAAATTAATGAAAAGACAAATATGTTCTAAGTGGCGGGGGTGAGGCAGCTCTCCTGTGACAGGAACAGTTCTGTGGCTGCAGACAGAGCAGAGCAGGCTCTGGGTGTTCAGTGCACAGGTTCACTCGGAACCGTTCTGCTCCCATTGCTCAGCTGAGGGGAAACTGGGAGTGCCCGGCCCTGGCAGCTCCTGAGCGGGGCTGGAGCCGGGATGGAGCGGGGCTGGAGCGGGGCTGGAGCCGGGGATGGAGCCGGGGATGGAGCCGGGATGGAGCCGGGATGGAGCCGGGATGGAGCCGGGATGGAGCCGGGATGGAGCCGGGATGGAGCCGGGATGGAGCCGGGATGGAGCCGGGATGGAGCCGGGATGGAGCCGGGATGGAGCCGGGATGGAGCCGGGATGGAGCCGGGATGGAGCCGGGATGGAGCCGGGATGGAGCCGGGATGGAGCCGGGATGGAGCCGGGATGGAGCCGGGATGGAGCCGGGATGGAGCCGGGATGGAGCCGGGATGGAGCCGGGATGGAGCCGGGATGGAGCCGGGATGGAGCCGGGATGGAGCCGGGATGGAGCCGGGATGGAGCCGGGATGGAGCCGGGATGGAGCCGGGATGGAGCCGGGATGGAGCCGGGATGGAGCCGGGGATGGAGCCGGGATGGAGCGGGGCTGTGAGCCTGCCCGCAGCCCCTGGAGGATGTGCTGCTGATCCCTGGGCTCAGCCAGCTGAACCCAGCTCAGCCCAGCCCAGAGCCCAGCTCAGCCCAGAGCCCAGCCCAGCCTGCCCCAGCACCAGGCAGAGGAGATGGATGGGGAAGAGACAAATTTCATCTGCCTGCAAGAGAAATATCATGTAGAGAACTGCCTGGAGGGTGAGGGACAGGGACAAAGGGCAGAAAATCCCAGAATTGATCAGGCAATTGTCCAAAGCTGCTGCTAAGGCTGACTCCATCCTGAGGGGTCCGTGGGGTTGATTCCATCCATCCTGAGGGGTCTGTGGGGCTCATTCCATGCAGCCCACAAGTGTCTGTAAGTTCAGGTACTTCCCTCTTCCGAAGTTATCACAGAGGATTTATTTAAGCTGCAGAAATCCCTCTGGACAAGAAATCCCAAATGCATCAGGCACTGGGATGTGGGAAGCTGTCACTCAGATTTATTGGATGAATGCTTCCCAAGTGCTTTACAGCCAGGTTCTCTCAAAACATTTGGGTCTGACTGCACAGGAACAGAACAGATCCCACCCTTTTATCCAGGTGAGGTTGTTTGCTCCTTCACTTCACAATTTTCTTCGTTGAATTAAGCAGTGCTGCTCCATTCAGTGCTTTCATGGTGCATTGAAAGATACTCCACAAAAAAACTGCTGTGAAATGATCTTCCCAATCACTCCCAGGGTGCTGCTCCCACATCTGCCTCTCCAGATCACTGCTGAGGGCAAACCCTGCTTTAATCAAACCTATCAAAGCTGTGACAGACTCCTTATCAAAACTCCACATTCTCCAGAAATATTTCTCACTGCATCCAATAACAAGAATGAAGAAGATCTTTTCTTTCAGCACTGTGCTGGGCCCTGCAGGGGCTCTCCTCAGCCCTCTCCTAAATGATAAGTGGGGGAAAAGTTGGAATCCAGTCCTGGGAAGTGTTCCCAGTGCAGGCAATGGGATTCTGCTTGAGTGAAGCCTCAAGAGTTCAGCTAATTGGCAGTAATTTTCTCCTTTCTTGTCCAGTGTGATGAAAATGCTGTGGAGGAGCAATCAGCCTGCTGGGAAATTACACAGTGAGGAGAAAATGGGAGATTTCCTTGTGGGTCAGGGCTGCTTTGAGGGGCAGCTCCAGTCTTGCACAGATTTAAAAGGGAACTTTTTCAAATTTCTGCTCCCTTGCCAAGCTACCATCAGCCAGCAGCTCCTTGATTTCCTCCCAGAGCCCTGGGAATGTGGTGGCTCTCACATCCCCTCACCCAAAATCCCCTCACCCCAAATCCCCTCACCTGCCCAATGCTCTCCTCAAGGGCTCAGCCACACTGGTGCTGGAAGAGCATCACACCCCAAAAAAACCCCCAAATCAGTTCTTTTCCCTCCCCTTCCAGTCCCTGGAGACACTTGGAGATTTTCTATTCATTTTTGTCTTACCTGCTTTTTGATCCAGGTGAAAACTGAGCCACACCTCTCCTAATTACAAACATCTCTGCTGTTGATGGAGGGGACAGACAGATGGACACAGCTGGAAACCCCCAGAAGGGCAGAGCAGACCTTGCACAGAAGGGGCTGCCAGGTCCTCATCCTCTGGGAATATTGGTGATCCTCTGGGAATATTGGTGATACTGGTCCTCATTCCCCCAGGAGACATTTGTGCTTTGTAAGAGCCCATGGAGTCACTTCTGCTGCACCTGCAGAAAACAAATGGATGTCTGGAGAGTTTTCCTGGGCCATGGACTGACAGGACACCCTGGAAGTGTCCCAGGCCAGGCTGGACAGGGCTTGGAGCAGCTGGGATTGGATGGGATTTAAATTTCCTTCCCACCCAAGCCATTCTGGGATTCTTGTCCTGCTGGGCTGCTTTAACCAGCTCCCTGTGGGGTCCTGAGGAAAGCCAGGCTGGGATGCTGATGAGGAAAAGGAAAAGGCTTTTCCCACTCCTGTCCTGATGGATGTTCACCTGCAGCTGCTGTGCTCAGAGCTAAGCACATTCTCCATGCTGGGGCTGGCAGAGCTGCTGTGAGCTCTGGTTCACAATGAAAGATCCACCAGAATTAAAATCCTTCTCTTCCTCTCTCATCTACACCTGTAATTTTCCAGCTAGGGCAGAATTTTTTTCATTTTTAAGTTTCTAAGGAGATAGTTTTGTCCTTTTCATCGTTACCCATCCTATTTCCATGACTGCAACCCTCCCAGTGAAATCCTCCCTCCCATCCACCACAGCTCCCCTGCACCAGCAGTTCCTGGCAGCTTTTGTGGCACTGCAGGTCCCACCAGCTCCGTGTCAGCCCCAGACTCTTCCTGCTGAGCTCCAGAGCAGCCCTGCTTTTAGATAAACCACGCCTAGTTAAACCCTGCCTGACTGCCCTGTCCTACAAAGAGCTGCTGGATAGAAATAAGGACGGGGAGGTTCTGTCCTCTGACCCTGCCTGGGCTCTGCAGCTCCTGGAGGAGGAATTGGCCTGGAATTATCTCGGAATTAGCCTGGAACTGGAGGTGCTGGCAGGCTGCAGGGTGGCCCTGCAGTCTCACAGCTCCATCACCCCCCGGGCTCAGTTTGAGCAGTAACTCAATTAATTTTGCTGCACAGCAGGACATTCCAAGGGGTGTGGGCTGATTAATGAACATCCCCGAGATGCTGCTCCTCTCCACACTGAGAATTCATCTGGGGCTTTGTTCTGTAGGCACACACACACAAAAACACCCAGGGGTGACTGACACAGCCCTGGCACCACCAAGGGTCACTCCCAGATGGGGGCAACACCCAGAGAGGGGCAGGCAAAGATCTGGGGAGCTCTGGGGGCTTCAGTTCACTCCATCAGGGGATGGAGGGACAGGGCACAGAGAAGGGCTCCCAGAGGGCAGGGCTGGATGGGATTTTGGGCAGGGCTGGATGGGATTTTGGGCAGGAATGGATGGGATTTTGGGCAGGAATTGTGCCCTGGCAGGGTGGGCAGGGCGGGCACAGGTGCCCAGAGCAGCCCCTGGATCCCTGGCAGTGCCCAAGGCCAGGCTGGACATTGGGGTTGGGACAGTGGGAGGTGTCCCTGCCATGGCAGGGGTGGAATGGGACATCTCAATGTCCAACCCAACCCATTCAGGGATTCTGTGACAAATGCAGATTTC
>VXBI01002259.1:147131-161702 GCA_013397375.1 Toxostoma redivivum | reverse complement strand
TTTTTTTTTGTTCTGTATCTCTCCTGGCAGGCAGAGGCTGCTCCTGCTGGTTGAGGTGGAGCCTTCAGCAGTGCCCTGAGCACCCCAGGAGCTGGGGATGGAGGGGGCACCCCCAGAAACCTCCCCTGTTCCCTCTGCACCCTCCAGCCCCAGCCCCGTCCTTCCCTCTGCTCAAAAAGCAGAGCTCTGATCATTTCCAGTGTCACACCAAGGCATTCTTGCTATAAATCCTACAGACAAGGATTTGCTAAACTTCTTTCCTTGCATGAATTTTACCTGCTTTCTCTTCTTTTTCCATGTTTAAAAAAACCCTTTACAAATATTTTCCAGCACAGCTGTTGCAGCCACGTCCACCCCCAAGCCCTAAAAAGCAACAACCATTTACTGGCAGTGCCCCTCCATTAATCCTGGTTCCTCCAGCTCCAGGAAAACACGTGGGAAGAGGAGCCCGTGGCTTTGAAAAGCCATTTCCTGGCAGCCTGGGCGACTGCACAAACCCACAAGGGTTTTATTCCCACCCCACTCGGCTTCACCTCCCTCTGTGCCAGCAGATAAATCTGCTTTTAGGAGAGGCAGCAGCTTCCTCAAGGTCTTGCAGGAGCCACTGGCACAGCAATTCTGATTTTCTTGCCAGAGAACAGATTTGGCTTACCTGGGGCTGGTAAAGCAAATTCCTGACCCTGCTGCCATGCTTGGAGAGGGAGGGATGGAAAAGGAGCAAAGTCTTTCCCCCAAAAAACCAAACTATCCTCAGAGCCCTCCTGCAAGGGTCAGGAGGAGGATAAATAAATGCATTTCTTTTATCCCTCTTTTCTCTAGGGGGTTTCACTTCAATGGGAAAAACAACAACAACAAAAAAATGGTGTACAATCGTCATTGAAATATGTTAAGTTAGAAAAGTGGAATAATCAAAATTCTTCACTTTGTTTGATGCTAAAGCAGTGACACAAACTTTAACCCAATAAAGTTAATTCATAGCTCAGGCTGTCCACCATCCTACCCTTAAAAAACCACAATAAACAAAAAAAAAACCCAAAGTTTTTTATGTATGTAAAAAATAGCCATTAACATCAATATTTTAACAAACATAAATGAAACCTTGATCTTGAAACTTTGATTCCAGCTGCAGCTCCAGCACTGTAACCATAGAAATAATCCAATCCCCTCCCACTAAAACATTGTTTGTCCTTGATGGTTATTTTTCCTAATTGAAATACTTGAGCCACTTGGAAGCAAATTGCTTTGCAGCACAGTGCATTGCAGAAAAGTTGCTTCATTCTGTAACCTGCTGGTACACCATGTCCTACATTCCCCACTTTTCTGGGAAGCTCCTTAAAGGCATCTTTAATTTTTAACAACTCCCTGGAAATGTGAAACGGAAGGAAAGGTAGGTCAGAACTTTGGGCATCCCATTTTTGATGGAGCTCTTTGAACTCTGCAGCTGTGCTGGTGTGTGAGGAGTGTCTGTGACTTGCACTCTTACCCAACCCTCCTTGGAGGCAGCCAGGCTGATTCCAGGAGGGCTGAGGAGTTATTTCACATTTTCACCATGATAATAACCTGTAATCTGCAGCTCAGGGCAGGGCACAGAGCCCAGAGCTCCCTCCCTGCAGGGTTTGGGCCAGCAGGGCCAGCTCCTCCTGTCCCCAGCTCGGGGACACTCCTGCACACACCTGAACCTGCCCCAGGAGCCCCCAAATCCTGGCTGTGCCAAGGGAGACTGAGGTTGGATGTTAAGAAGAAGTTTTTCACTGAAAGAATAATAAAATATTGGAATGGTCTGGCTGGGGAGGTGGTGGAGTCACCATCCCTGGATGTGTTTAAAAAAAAAAATGGATGTGGCACTGGGTGCCATGGTTTAGGTGAGGTGTGTAAATAAAGACTGGATGTGGCACTGGGTGCCATGGTTTAGGTGAGATGTTTAAAAAATAAAAAACTGGATGTGGCAGTGGGTGCCATGGTATAATTGAGGTATTTAAAAAAAAACTGGATGTGGCACTTGGTCCCATGGTATAATTGAGGTGTTTAAATAAAGACAGGATGTGGCACTGGGTGCCATGGTTTAGGTGAGATGTTTAAAAATAAAAAACTGGATGTGGCACTCAGTGCCATGATTTAGGGGATTAAAAATAAAAAACTGGATGTGGCACTTGGTCCCATGGTATAATTGAGGTGTTTAAATAAAGACAGGATGTGGCACTGGGTGCCATGGTTTAGCTGAGGTGTTTAAATATAAAAGCCTGGATGTGGCACTGGGTGCCATGGTTTAGGTGAGGTGATTAAATAAAGACTGGATGTGACAGTGCCATGGTTTAGGTGAGGTGTTGGGATGGGTTGGACTCTGATCTTGGGGATCTCTTCCAGGCTGTGATATCCATGGGAATGCCCAGCTCCAGCCCAGATGTGCTCACAGGGGCCCCGTTTGGGAGCTCAAGGGGCACAGCAGAGCTGGAGCCTTTGGGTGAAATTCATTTCTGCTCCCTCAGAGCCAGGGGAGGGTGGGACTGGATGCAACCCTGGCAGCTCAAGGAGTGCTGGAGAAGGCTGGGCAGGGTGGAAGGGCTGGGGGATCCCCCAGTGCCTGAAATCCCTTTTATTTCAATAAATTCCCTTTTCTCACTGAGGGTGGCACATTCACTGCCAGATTTCCAGCCTGTTTCACTCACTGCAGCACACATCTGTCCAAGACCATCCCCTCCTGCTCCCCCTGGGTGAGATAAATTCCTCCCAAACCAGTGACCAGACCAGGGCAGGGCTCAATTCTGCCCAAACAGGACGGGGCACAAACAGGAGGGAGCCACTGGCATCTCTCCTGGCACTGGAAACAGAACTTGGAAGAGCTCTCATTTTTTTTTTTTTTTTTCCCCTCCAAGATAAAACACACCTTGAAATCCTCGGGAAGCAGCTCGACCTCTTCATCCACCACAGCTGCCACGTCTGCACTGGAGATATTGGATTTATTCATTTGAACACGGTGACATTTCAGCAGCATGAAATGGGCTTAGCACTCCCAGCCCCTCCTGAGGAACTCACATGACACCAGCTGTGAGAAGAACATGATTTCAGAGAGGAATATTTGTTGAAATTCATAGCATTTATGACGTTTTCTGTTTTTTCTCTCTACAAAGGTGAAAAATCTCCTGGCCACACATGAAACAAAGCCTTTCCCTGCTCTTCCTGAAATAATGAAAATCTCTTTATTCTCTTCTATTTTTTCCTCTGATTAAAGCCCACTGTGAAAAGACTTCCCAGTGTGCACCATTAAATTCAAAATGGGAGCAACAACTAGGTAACATTTTTATACACACTGTATTTAAACTATTTTAAATCTTTCAACGAGTTTAAAACTCAACATTTAACAACCTTTTCATGTATTTAACAAGCAAAGAGGGGAGTTTTATATCAAAGTAACCATTTCCACCAGAGGAATCTCCAGCTGTTGAATGAGAAGTGTCTCAGCAAGGCTTGTTTGAATATTCAAAGTGATCTGCAGAAGATCCCAGTATCACTAGAGATGATACATGAATATCAGTGGATAATATGAGGTAATTACAGGGATTATCCCACCCCTGGGACAAAAAAAAAAAAAGTGAATTTCAAGCACTCTTTAATCTCAGTGGGACAGGATGAACGTGATGATAACCATGTTTCGTTCAAAAGAATTACTTGTACTAATTAAAGATGAAGGTGGCAGTTCAGAATCTATTCCTGACTGTCATTTCAGGTGTCACATCAATCTATTCCACTGAGAAAATAACAATCCAAATGCTCTCTCAGTCCCAGCAAGCCAATCTGTGCTAGAAAATCACTTTGCTGGGAGTTTTCTTCTTGGCACTCTGGTGCAGCACAATTGCCAAATCCACTGAACAAAGGAAAATTCATTTATTAGGTAAAAACACACTAAAAATACACCTGAGCACGGGCTGTGTGTGGCACAGACCAGCTTCAAAATTGCCACGGGATGTGCAGGAGGCAGCCTGGATGCATTCCAGCACCTCAGGTGTGCAAAGGTGAGGAGCAGGGCACACACCTGGGGCTCACCTGGGCCCTGGTACCTCCATATTTCCATCCCTGAGGTTTAGGGAAGGATCATTCTCCTTTCCCCCCACCCTGGGCTGGGATGTTTTCCACGGTGGAACCCAAATTTTTATTCCCAAAGCTCTTTGTGGCTTCACCCCCACGACTCACCTGGGCTGGGAATTGCCATCATTCACAGAATTCCCCGGGAATTCCTGCAGGAGCACAGTGGGGATGGGCTGAGGGAACATGAGCACATCCTTTGGAGGTGTTAAAAATTCCCAGGGACCCCCAATCCCCCAAGAACTACTGAAAACATGGGATGATGCATGAGAAACGCTGGAATCCCAACCCTCCCCTGAGCAGCAGCAGCAGACTGAGCCAGGTTTGTTTTATTCTTTCTTTTTTGGGATTTTTTTTTGTTTGGGGTTTTTTTGTCTGTTTGGGGTTTTTTGTTTTGTTTGTTTGGGTTTTTTTTGTCTGTTCGAGGGGTTTTTTGTTTTGTTTGTTTGGGTTTTTTTTGTCTGTTCGAGGGGTTTTTTGTTTTGTTTGTTTGGGTTTTTTTTGTCTGTTCGAGGGGTTTTTTGTTTTGTTTGTTTGGGTTTTTTTTGTCTGTTCGAGGGGTTTTTTGTTTTGTTTGTTTGGGTTTTTTTTGTCTGTTCGAGGGGTTTTTTGTTTTGTTTGTTTGGGTTTTTTTTGTCTGTTCGAGGGGTTTTTTGTTTTGTTTGTTTGGGTTTTTTTTGTCTGTTCGAGGGGTTTTTTGTTTTGTTTGTTTGGGTTTTTTTTGTCTGTTCGAGGGGTTTTTTGTTTTGTTTGTTTGGGTTTTTTTTGTCTGTTCGAGGGGTTTTTTGTTTTGTTTGTTTGGGTTTTTTTTGTCTGTTCGAGGGGTTTTTTGTTTTGTTTGTTTGGGTTTTTTTTGTCTGTTCGAGGGGTTTTTTGTTTTGTTTGTTTGGGTTTTTTCTTGTCTGTTTGGGGTTTTTTGGGGGTTTTTTTGAGGGGGGGGGGTTTTGTTGTTTTTTTTTGCTGAAGGATAAATGCTGCTTCAAGTTTTGGTAACTTACCCATAAAAAGAAATGCTGCACCTTGCTGGATGGCAGAGCAGCCCCTGGGGAAGGCTCTGGGACACAGATCCAGAAATTGGAATTTTCCTGAGCCCCTGAAACGTCACCCCAGCTCCCACAACAAAATCAACCAAGCCAAGGAAACCCTGGAGGAGCAGCTGCTGGAGTTGTTACCAATCCATTCCCCCTTTTGGAACTCAAATCTAAATCATTTTCCCACTGGCTAAATTCCTCTTTTGAGCCTCCATCTGAAGGAGCAACAAGAGATTTGGATAATTTTTTTTTTTGGTCAAATTGTCACATTTCAACAGCTCCAAAGGGACAGTGCAAGATGTCCCTGCCATGGCAGGGGTGGCACTGGATGATCCTAAATGTGTGATTCTATTTGCAAAGATTTTTAAAAAGCTGCCAAATAAGCCCCAAATCTATTTGCATTGGATTAAAACAGTTATTTTTGTTAGCACAGACAGCTGGAATAAATATGGACAGCCCCAGAAGTTGTGTGGGACAGAAAAAACTAATTCTTACTTGGTTGAAATAAAAATAATAATAATAATGAATTTGATTACCAGTAGTGTATGAGCAATCCTTTTCCTTCCTCGAGTTCCCTGCCTCATGTAAAAATGATTAAAAGTATGATTTACTAGGCAGTCTGTGGATTTAACTACCATTACCAAATGGCAGCCATGGTTTATGAGCAGTTAAAATGCAAATATTTGTTATCCCATCTCACAGTTGGGTTTGGTTTTACTGCACAGCCATCATTAAGCTGCAGTGCAAGGTTTGCTGTATCTTAGTTAGCAAAAAAACCCCAAAATAACAAAACCCCAAACACCAACCACTCATTTATTCAGCTTTCCAGCATTTCTATTCATGTTTGAATTTCAAACACACTTACCATGAATATTCTTCATTACCTGTCTCCACAAAGGTTCTGCCTGATAAATTAATTAGCTTTGAAGGAAACAAATTCAAAGAGGGGAAAAAAAGCAAATTCTACTTCGGGTTTTCCTTTTCCCTCTTCTCCCACCCAAAATCCTCTCCTGCCCCTGAGGCCCCTCAACTCTGACAGGGATATTTTATATTTTCTATATTTTCTACCTCCCAGTCTGCCTGGGGATGTGCTCATTTCCTGAGGTGGAGAGGGAAAACACCCAGAGGCACTGAACACCCGGAATAGGGCAATTAAATGATTTTATGTCCTAATTCTGACACAATAACACAACAGTTATCAGCTAACATGATCTTTAAAAG
Source organism: Toxostoma redivivum (assembly GCA_013397375.1). Classification (NCBI taxonomy): domain Eukaryota; kingdom Metazoa; phylum Chordata; class Aves; order Passeriformes; family Mimidae; genus Toxostoma; species Toxostoma redivivum. The sequence continues at coordinate 155,370 of VXBI01002259.1, read as the reverse complement.
CTGCTTGATCCTTAAAGCTACTTGTAAAGCTTTTATTGAGCAGAATAAATCACCCCAAACCCAGCCCCCTCTCACACAGGCACTGGTTGGGAGCATCTCTGGTGATCAATCAGGATCAATTTATCAATAACTCCCAGCACACTTCCCCAGTTTTTGGCTTACAAAAACGAGCTCGCTGAAGGGAGTTCAAATATTTCTCGCAAATGAATGCAAACTCCACTTCTAAAGGTGCAGCAGAGCCTTTGAAGTAGAAAATTCTCGGTGAGAGGGACCCATGGGGCAGAGTTAGCTGGCAGGGCAGGAGCACAGAGGGCAAGGGATGCACACAGCCCTCAGCAGGCTGGAATGTCGGGGTCTGGACATCCCTTTGGGATCCAGAGCTGTGAGACCCTGTCAGGGGCTCTGAGACCCTGGGATGATCCCAAAACATCTGTGGGGTTGATTATAGCCCTTGGAACAAATCACCAGCTTTAGATGAGAACTTAAAAGTCACAGGAGTTTAAGTAGTGTTATCATAAAGTGAAAATATAGATTGTAGGATTTTTGGGAATGGGGATTTTAGAACACAAGATGGAGGAAAAAGCACGTGTTTGGTCTTTCTTTGTTCTTCTTCTTCATCTCCATTTTCTATTGTGGAGCTGGCACTTTGGGATTGGTTTAGAGTAGAAGTTCACTGTCTAACATAGATGATGGGAATTGGGAAATAATTGTAAACATCATGTAGGTAGTTTTTAGTATAAAAAGATAACAGGGCCCTGAAGGGCAGAGAGTGTGCCATGGCTGCCCTGCCAGACAGACCTGGCTGGGCTGAGAGAAAATATTACAGATAAGAAAAGAATAAACAACCTTGAGAGTGAAAACTAAAGAGCTCAGATTGATTCCAGCTCGGGCACACGAACTGCCAGACAAGAACTTTTACACATCTGGGGAAAAAACCAAACCAGATTCTGAGACTGGAAAGGAGGGGATTTACAGGAAATTCCCTGGGATTCCTGTCCTGAGTGCAGCCCCAGCACAGCTCAACACCCACACCTCAACCCCTGCCCAATTAAATAAAAAACCTGAAAGCAAAGCACCAGGGAAGGGGAAGGTGCACAGATGTTCCCAGCACTTCTGAAGGGAAGAACAACTTGTCAGGGGCTGGCAGAAATGGAACAAAAACCCTCCATGGTCCAAAAAGCAGGAAAAACAAACGGGAGAAGATTTCCCCTCTTCCTGCTGGGGCCCAGGGAAGCATTTCCAGGAGTGCAGCTGGCAGGGTCTGCAGCCTCTTTAATTGTCTGAGTGAGCAGCAGCTCTGTCTCCACGCTGCTAAATGTGAATTAAACCTTGCTGGGGCTGGGATGGAGCTTTGGGGATCACACCTCCTAAACAGCTCCAGTGACAAATGGGGACACGTGCACACTCCTCAGGGGTGGGGGATGAAAATCCTCCTCTGCTGCCTCAGAAAAACTCAAGTTTAATCCCCACACAGAGCCTGACTTGAAGTTCACACACAGAAAACCTCTACATTAATAACATTTCTATCACAGATCCCAAATTCCATGGATGTTACCTCAGGGGGAAACATTTGGTTGTGCAGAATACCATGGCTTTGACACTGTTTTCCTTCAGGAGACTCCCCAAAATCTAAAAGGAATTAATTACAGTATTGATAGCAGACCCCATCATTCATTTATTACCTCTCTGCCTCTGACAGAAACACGTGGAGATTTTAATTAATTCCACTTAACATTTAAACGTGCTCTATGTCTATAAACATGAGGCTCCCTCAAGATGGGTGTTTAACAAGGTGCTAATTGTATTTATTGCTGAAGTGCAGTGCCTGGTTGGAATTCAGCCCAGGCTGGACTGAATTCTGAATTTCTGCAGGTGCCACCCACCAAAAACAGGGGGCACTCATCCCTGCCCAGGAAAAGGGGGTTTGAAGCAAGAACTCAAAATGCAGCAGTATTTTTTTAGGAGTAAATACCTGGTATTTTCATGGCCAAGGTGGGATGGGAGGAGGAGGGAAGAAGAGTTCACAGATCTGGAGCTGCTGGCTGGCAAGCACATGAAAGGCCTGTAAATCCTGTTTCTGGAGGGCTTGGTAGCCAACATTCCAGCTGGTTGGAGCAATGCCTGGAATGGATATTTCTTAATGAATCTTTTAAGCAAAAGCCCTGGAACACTCCAAACTCATCTGGAGTGCAGTGAATTGGGAGTTTTATCCAAAGCCTATCAAAGGCTCCCAGCACAGGCACAGTAAGTGGCACATTTAACTCAGATTTTTTATTTCCCCCTACACTAAATGCACTTTCCATAAGCAAAGAACTATTGGATCACTCTTATTTTTTCAAGGAATATTCCACCTGTGTTTCCTCACTTAAATATGTTGTTGTCTTGCATAAAATCCCTGAATTGGGTAAATTTTGCTCTTTATTGTACTAATTCACATTATTCCCTGTGGAAATGGCTTTAATTTGATGAGCAGATGCAACAAGGCTTGGAAATTTGGACCCCAAACAGGGATCCCAAAACTTCCTTAAGTGGATGGCAAGGCAGGGCCATGTTATCACCTCAGAAGATAAAATAATCAAGGAGATTTCCTTCCCTTCATTTGTTATTTATCCTGACATGGATAAAGGTCCAGTGAGGCTGAGGAAAACTCCCTCACTGCCAGTTTGCCAGGAGCATTAAGAACCATCCACTTTTGGAATGAACCTTCCCTTCCTTCTTTAATAATTAACTTCTGGGGATCAAATACATCTTTCAGTCTGGTCTAGAAAGCAGGAAAGAAAAAAAAAAAAAAAAAGAAAAAACCTGTCCCTAAAGGCTGGGCTGGATTTATACCTGAGCTATTCCATGGCCAAGGCTGGGAGGAACAGCACAAAATTCCCAGATGTGTTTCCCAAGGCACTGCCCTGCCCTGAGGAGCAGAAATTGCTCCATGAATCATTCCTGGCTCCCCAAGCAGCAGTGCCCTTCTGATCCCTGAGCTTTTCCTGCTCCTGCCAGGGGATCAGGATCCCTGGAATTTTCAGGAATTGTCTTTCTGGGTCAGGATCAAGGTGCAGGGGCAATGAGCCCAGCTGTTCTAAGTGGAGCACCACAAGAGAGAATAAAGGGCTGGGAAATCCCAGAGCTGCCACTGCTGCAGGCAGGGACAGCCCAGACTCTGCAGCCACAGCCTTCTGCTAATTAATGCCCCAAAGCCTGGCCTTCTGCTAATTAAAAATTTAGTCAAAGAGGACATTGGCCATTTTCTGAGGAGCAGGGGGAGCAGGGGGACTGGATGGACACAAAGGGTGAGTGCTTCAAAGGGCTTCTACAAAAAGGAAATAAAGAATCCCAGACTGGTTTGGGTGGGAAGGGCCTTAAATCCACCCAGAGCCACCCCTGCCATGGCAGGGACACCTCCCACTGTCCCAAACCCCAATGTCCAGCCTGGCCTGGGACACTGCCAGGGATCCAGGGGCTGCTCTGGGCACCTGTGCCAGCCCTGCCCACCCTCCCAGGGGAGAATTAATCCCCAATATCTAAACCCCTCGAACTAAATCCCCACATAAACCAGGGTGCAGGAAGGGTTGGAAAGCCTGGTGCTGTCCATGGACACTGCAGTGTCTGGTCAACACCAAACAAAATGAGAATTGAAATCAAAGTGTCACAGGAATGAGATTCAACAGAAAGCTTGTGCTTGCTTGTTTTGGGCTAAGTGAAAAATCGACATCCCAATTTCCAGTGGACATCACAGGAGGGCAGCTTAAATCACATTTACACTTCCCTGTACTTCCAAACCCACACTGAGCAATCTGAAATAGTCTGTAGTAACTTCACCTGCAAGAGAGGGAGACAGGCCATGGCAAACTTAAATATTAGAGCAACAGAGCCTTAATAGTGTGAAAAAAAGAGTGGTACAGATGGCAAAAGTGATGTCAGTAAATCACCTGAGCTTCCCAGAGAAACCCCATGGAGATGCAGCCAGGCCAGTGCCAGCAGATATTTGAATTAAAAGGGAGCTGTAGTGAGTGTTGTAACACACTAAGTGTACACCTCCATTGAACTATAAATATTCACTCAGAGAGAGCACAGAGTGCTGGGGTAATCACATTCTCACACTGTGAAACAGTCACATTCATCAAGGCTGCCTGGAAGTCATTTCCCACACACAAACTGGGACAAACTGGTTCCCAGCCCAGTGCTCGGGGCAGTGGGGCCACCTGGCTTTGTCCTCTGGTGTGGCACAGGTGACATCCCAACCCTGCCCAGGCCAGGGCACAGCTGTGGCTGCCTCACCCTCTGCTGAGTTACAGAACAGAATAAAACTGGAACAGAGGCAGGGCTGGCTCATCTGAGAGACCACAGCAAGCTCACAAGTTAATTTTTCTGAAGAAAAAGAATTAAAAAAAAATCTGCATAGCTTCAGCTCCCTCCAGTCCCTCAGGTTTGTGTCAGCCAGAGCTGTGCTCTGACACACAAAGCTTATTCAGGCACGATTTCTTTTTGGTTTCATTCCAAAGCAGCACAGAAATGGCTTTTACCTGCAGAGAAAATTAAAATCTTCCAGCAAAGCTCTCAGCCCATTTGGGACACGTTTACTGCAAGAGATGCATCTGTGCTGAGGGCCAAAAATCCTTCACTTCTTGATGGCAAAACAACAAAAAAAAAACAAAAACAAAAAAACCAAAAAGAAACACCAAAAAAAACCAAAACAGCTCCAGGCGGCGGGAGGAATTCTGCTGTCCGTGGTCCTGACGGCACCGACGCTTTGGGGAGTGGTGGTGCTGGTTCTGGTACTGGTGATGATGGTGGTGATGGTCGGGGTGTGCTGCCTGAACCCCAGAAACCACAGGGGGATAATGAATAAATAAATGTATGACATGCATGTCTTAACCAGCATCCAGCTGGGCAACTCTGCAGTGCATCCGAGAGGAAGGGGAGGAAGAGAGAATGTTAAGCAGGGTAATCCCTATCAGAAGGGTGTAAAATATCCTTCTATCTGTCAAAAACACTGAGCTGTCAGCAGCCTAAAAATAATAAAGACAGATCTCAGTTTCTGTCAAATCAGACTGACACAAAAAACTTGAATATCAGTGTAAAAAAGGGGAAAAAAATCAATGTCAATCCATTTCTCCACTCAAAAGCAACAATCTAACAAGACAATTTGAGCTTTAGCATGAAAATGATTACTGAGAGTTCTTTAAATGTGTTCTGCAAGAAACTGAACCGAGGGGATTCACTTCAAAACTGCCACTTTCCTGACTGAGATTTCCATAAGTCCTCTATTATTTCCAGAGGCTGCAAGCACACACCAGCCACGGATCCTGCAGCTACTGTTGCTTTCCTGATAAAGAAGAAAGGCAGAGGGAGTGAAGTGATGCAAATGAGGGAGATTTCTTCCCTGGGCTGAATAACTCCCAGGGCCACCTGTGATTTCACAGCTCTCAGTTCCCAGCTGCGGCCTCTGGGCAGGGAGAACATTTTCCACCTCAATCACAGCTGCTGGAGCACCATCAGGCTGATGCTCCAGAGGAAGAAAAGCCCCACCAGAGCACATTTCCCTCGTTTTCCAGCCAAGGGAGCCGCACAAAGCTCGGCTCAGAAGCGTGAGCCCCATTTTTAAGCACTCATGAAGATCTCAGTGATGCACCCAAGCAAAGCATGGTGCCACATCAATCTTCAGAATAACAAATCCAGCAAGAAAAATCCACCAGGGAGGAGCAGGAGCTCAGCTCCACGGTGAGAGGGGAGGACACAGCGTCACCTGTCCCTGTCCTGAGTTTTTTTTTTTTGTCCTGCTTTGTGCTGCTGCTTCCCAAGGGAAGAGCAGTGGAATCACAGCCCCACAGCTCCAGACACAAATTCAGGCTGGGGAGAGCTCAGGAATGTTAAGAAATAAGGGAAGGGGTGTTACTGACTGAGCAGGACACTTCTGCACTTGGTTCAAATCAGTGCCAGCTGTCCCTCCTCATCCTCAGCCCCTCCTGGACCCCCCCAATGTCTCCATGGCTCCCTGAGCTGGAATTTGGATTTTATCTCAACAGTGCACCGTAATCATTTATAATCACCAGGCTACAATAATTTTCTTCAGCAGCTGAAAAGGAATTTGTACATAATAACATGAAATAGAAATGGGATTTTTAGCTGGATTGTGGGGGAAGCTGTAATAATATTATTAAATGATTTTTTAAAAAAATAAACTTGGAGAAGCCTTTTCAGCCAAAGTTTGGGCTTTAGCCTGGTACAAGATACAATTCAATTGAGCTTAGTCCCCTCAAAGGGGCACAGCCTCAATGATGACCCAGACCCTGGTCCTGAGCCCAAGCCCTGGAAGCTGAAGGCAAAAGCTGTTCCATTGTTTGATTTCCATCCCAAAAAGCAGCAAACCAGTTAAAAGCACCAAGTTTCATTGGTGCAGCCTCACTCTGGGGGAAGCAATGGAAATTCAGAACCAACTGCTCACAGCACTTCTGCTCCAGCCACATAAATCATGCCAGATTCTGGCAACGGGCAAGAAGGAAAATAAAAATTACAGTTATCAACTGAAGGTTATCTTTAATTGCTCTGTGGCCAAAAGCAGAGCCCAGCAGAAACCTCCAGGTGGAAAAGCAGCTCCGTGAAAAGGTCACACACCCCATCAGATCCCACCCAGCTCAAGAGGAAAGCAGCAAATCCCACCCTGCCCCCAGCAGATTCCCTTTGGATGTCTCCACTGGAATACTCCACATACACACACAGCAGGAGCCAGGGAGAGAAACCTGCCCCATTATTGAATGTGCAAATCTAATTTTTTCACCCTGTAGTATTTTGAGAGTGAAGCCATTTTGCATTGCCAGGCTACCCTGAATCATTTTAATGATTTCTTTTTGACCACGGATGGATTGCTTGTTTCCACATTCATTATCCGAGCTTTAGGGAGGTGTATCCATGAAGCTTGAACCATGAAATTCAAAGTCCATTGACAAAACAGTCCAGACATTTTTTCTAAGATCAGAATACTCCACCACCAAAAAAAGGTGCGTTAAATATATGGAAAATATAGAGATATATAAAATATTTAACCAAGCTGCTTAAATTTTTAACTTTTGCAATAAATAAGTATCAAACCAGAAATCAAAAGCACTTCATGCACGTAGCCCCAGATGCCACAAGTGCCAAAAGGCCACTGGGCCAGTGGCCTTCAGGCTTCCTGCACTTCACTCCTCCAGCCACACTGGCTGCTCCTGCTCTGTGGAAAACAGCTGGAAAATCTGCAATAAATCTAATGTGAAGCCTAGCTAGATCAGGCTGAGCTAAGCCCCAGCTCACAGGCCCTGCTCCAAATGTGGTTTCAATGGTAAAATAAAGCATTATTGGGCTGGTTTTGCCCAGCTGAGCTCTGCTCCAGTTTGAGCCATGGGGGTTGTGTGGAGCCTCTCCCAGCTTTGGGGTAAAACAGTGCTGGGTCATGAATAAGCAAAGCTTGGTCCTGTGCTGAGCCACAGCAAAGAGAGGAAATTGCAGACATATCACTGCTGACAGGGCTGAGCAATAGGTGATTCAGATAAGTGGGGTTGGAATAAAATATGATTAAAGCAGTCTTTCCCATCCCGCTTTGATTTAAGAGTACAAAGTGCAAACTGTTCATCTTCTGTCTAGAGGCAGTAAATCAGCTGATAAGAGAAGTGAAATGGAAGTGGGGTGCCAGGAAAAGCAAATCATCACGTGCCAGCCAATTGCTGTGGAGAGGAGGAGCAGAGGCTGAAACCAGAGAGCAGAAACGCCGACCCCAGGCACCACCAGCAGCTGTGCGAGGCTGGGAAAGCACAAAAAACATCGACACCCAAAAAGCACCGGAGGAGGGAGCAAAAGAGGAAATATCACAAGAGCTCTGGCTCCAAGGCAGGTCCCTTGTTCAGTTTTCTTTTGATTTTGCCAGCACATCACAGAACTGGTGTGTTCAGGGAGTAGAGAAGAGCTGCTGGGGAGCCCTGGGGTTCTGCAGGAGGAAACACACCAGCAACTCCTCCCCAGTCCTGTGAGGTTGGTTATAACCAAGGCTTATTTCCACTTACTATAGGTCTGGAGGGGAGTGATTGTCCTCCTCAGAGGGGGAATCCATCGAGGTCTGGAGGGGAGTGATTGTCCTCCTCAGAGGTGGAATCCATCGAGGTCTGGAGGGGAGTGATTGTCCTCCTCAGAGGTGGAATCCATCCCCAGAAAGGCAAGAAGCACAGCTCCCACTTCCCATTGTGTGAAAATAAGGGAGAAAGGAAAAAAA